>OX352774.1:45680705-45801699 GCA_947095535.1 Poecilobothrus nobilitatus | reverse complement strand
GGTGTAGAAATTTTGTAAACAGACGCACAAACCAACAGAGTGAAACTAATACGCAAAATTTTTGCAAATTTTCTTTTGGATATGTGCTAGAAACTTTTATTTAAGAAGAAGTTGGTATTTTACATTTTAAGAAGATAATAAATTTTAAAAAAATAAAAATGATAAACTAAAGAATACCTTAAACTTTCAGATCGACAAACTATCTACGAACTTACCTTAAAGAATAGTCAAATTAATTTGTTAAAAAATATCGAACATTACTTTTAGTCATATCATATTTGCTCCTTACTGGAGTAGGAAGTTAAAAAATTTGGTCTTTTATGGTTAATTAAACACAAAAAAAAAAAAAAACACCATATTTAATTTACATTTTAAATGTTCCATAACGTATAAGTTATTCAGATTTTGTCTTCATTATTGTGATGAAATGCGATAGAAAAATTACAAAAAAATATATATATATTAATCCATCCATCCATTAATCCATCTATTCATAAATGTGTCTTCACTGTCTTCAAATATTCTTTTAAAAAACTTATGGCGATTTTTTTTTTTTTTTTAATTAAAGTATTCATCTCTCAAATATAAAAATATCATTTATGTATATTTGATATATTCGTATTTATATCTAAAAGAACCCAAAGGTTATAGCAAAAAAAAAAAAAATAAAATTTAAAAATAAAATTTTTAAAACTAGCTAAGTGAAGCTAACTGAAGCGATTAATAATTTAAAAAAATTTCTTGGCATAATTCTTCAAAATTTTATCAAATAGCCCAAAACTATTTTTACTTGCATAAATTATTGTACCCGATGTCCTTTAAATGTATAAACATTTTTTTAAATTTAATATGATGATTATATTTTTTGAAAAATCTTTATTGAAGCTTTTAAACTTATTGTACGTATACATAAGTGAATATAACTAAATTTAAGTAAAATATTATATTATTAGATGAGAATAGTATCATAGTCCTGGTAAATAGTAAAATAAAAATTTTTTTTATCAAAGGATAAAACGAGAATGAAATAATTGTAAAAATGATGGCAACTTAAATCCAAACCAAATTAGTATTTTTACTATAAGACTCGTAATTATTTTCTATTTTTAGGTTTTCTTATACTTTTTCTTATTTTTTTTTTTTTTTGGATTGTTTCCAGAATTTCATAAAAAAAAAAACTAAAATAAAAGTAAATGGACTAGACGCTTGTTTTGGAGATTTTAAAACTTTTTGCATTATTTTAAATATTTTTATCATACTAAATTTTTATGTGATAATTTCATTTAAGAAAAAAAAATTTTAGAACCAAGTAAAATATATATATATATATTTTATATGTATATATATTTTTTGTACTATTTCTAAAAATACGTAGAATAAATAAAATTAAGAATTTAAAAAACATATCTTAAATTTTATTTCACGTTTGTGTGCCTGAAGCTTATGGTAGCATTGGTTTCAAACATTCGTTAGAGATTTAAATTTAAAACGAGGAAGAATACAGTTGCCTTTGTCAACTCTTAGATACCCGTACGAACCGTTAGTATGTTCACAGCCTGTCACTCTGCTCACAATATTATTTTTTTAATATTTTAGTATTTTAAAATAATTTGGGTGAATTTTATAATTTCTAGAACTATGGGTTCTACATATATTCAAACTATATGTTTATATGTACATTCTTCAAAAGCAGATTCTAACCTTTCACATATCAATCCAAATCTTTTTCAAATATTCTATAGTACCATTTAATACTAAGAGGTAAATGTATATTAAATTTACTAAGTACAAAACAGTAAATATAATTTTAAATATTATATTATATTATATTTAAATATTCCATTGACAGAATAATTTCTTATAAGTACAATAAAATACATATATGTATGTAAATACGGCACTATATAATATACATATATACTCTTATCATTCATTCACTAGTGACATATACGATATGTAAATAAACATGATATTATATAAGTATGTATATATATTAATATCATATAAATAAAAATTCTTCAAGCAACCATTATGTTGTTTATTTATTTGCATTTTTATGTACATACTACGCATTATATCCTCAACAATTTCAAATTATCGAGTAAAACAAAATGGAAAAAATTCGTTTTAAAGAAATTTGTTAGAAAATTTGAAAAAATCAAGTAACACTTTCGTCAATTATAAAGTAACCCTACATTATTAAAAAAAGTTGTTAACTGAAATAAGAGTATAATTTTGAAGCTTTAATTTTTGTGTATTACTTCAAAAAAATTTTAACAGGTGTTCAAGTTACAGGTGTTTAAAAATAGGAAATTTTCAGTTTTTGACCCCTTACAGCTCCTAAACGGGGGGTGATACAAAAAAAATTTCTGAAATGACTCATACTTATTTTCTGAAATGACTCATACTTATATCTAACTTTTGTCAAAATTTCAAGTTTCCAACTTAAACCGTTTAGAAGATAGAAGGGTTGAAGGATTTTGCAAAATTTGAGTTTCACATAACGGTAAATTAAGACACCGTATGCCACAAATATATATTTATTGTATATATACTTTTAAAGCTAATAAAAGTAGTAATCGTTTGGCGTTTTCAAAATGAAGATATACCTTATACAACTTGTGCTATAACAATTTAAATATAGAGCTTTTTTGAACCTTTGGGGAACTGTAGCTCCGTAACGGGTGGGGCTACAGAAAAAAGTTATTAAAAATAAAATTAATATTTTTGTGAGATCTATCAGCAGTTAAAATTTCATAGCTCTATTGCAAAAAAAATGTCGGGATCTAAAAGTTAGGTGTTCGAGAGCTACCCTAAGGCTTGGTCCAAACTCAACCAAAAAAAATAGGGGACCTACAAATTACTCCCAGAATATTTTGTGTAAATTTCAAGATTCTAGCTTTCTTAGTTTTTGAGTTAGCGTGCTGACGGACGGACGGACGGACGGACGGACGGACGGACATGGCTCAAAAGTCTTAGAATTTTTTTCTGATCCGATCCATACTTTTGAAGGTATATCTAGCTCGCTTATTTCGAGGTGTTACAAACGGAGGAGTAATTTTATTATACCCGATCCTATCGTACGGGTATAAATATGAATCTAATTCTGTTGCTGTTGCTGTTGTAGATTTTTGAATATTGTCGAATAAAGAATAAAATATTAGCACATAAAGAAACAGAATTTCGGTTAAATATAAGTCGAAATAAAGCGAAATTAAACTTTATATTTTTTTTTAAAATTAAAGACAAATTTTGATAATTTCGTTAGATTAAAATGAAACTTTATCTTTAATATATAAAAATTAAATTACTTATAGCTTCAAAATAAAGTACTCTCGTTATAGTTGTTTATAAAAGCTAAGTATTAAGGACCTTTTATCAATCACTATTACGATAGATGTCAACTTCCTTACAATTATTTATTATTTCCTTATCATTTCATAACTCAGTATTTTTAAAGGATATTTGTTTGCTTTTTGATCATAAACGTCCTCAGAGAAAAAGAAAATTCAGAAAATTCAGAATCAAATCAGAGTCTTTACTTACATTTATATCTGTTTTTTTTTTTTTTTTAATGAACAATAGGAAAAAATTACCAATTGTTTAATGAAAAAGTTTAAAATTTAAAATTTTTCCTTTAAAAAGAATAAAGCAGTGAACGTTTCATTATTCATTAGTTTCAATATGAAATAAAAAATTTTTAAAAAATTTTCATTATTTATTTTAAAAATTTTCATCTAATTGTTGCAATACATATATTAAAATAATCATGTGCTCCGATATGAATGATTTGAAAAACTATACGTCAAAATATGAGACACCATTTCGAGTAGCGATAATATAAAGAGTTTCAGGTTTAGTTTAAAAAAGCTTTGTATCTAGTATTAAGTATTTGACGTAAGGTAAACCTTTATTAAAATTCTTTGCTTCCACTTTTTGAATTGCCTTATTTTTCACTCAAAATTATGAAAAAAAAAATAAATAAAAATCAATTAAATGATTTTAATAAATTTTAATAATACAATAGAGAAGTTAAATTATTTACTGTAGTATCTAAAATCTTTCAAGTAAACTAAGAGAATAAAGATAAAAGCTTAGGCATAGACACTAAATAAATAAATAAGTTTGTCTGCGTTCTTTTATTTGCAAAAATTTGTAAATGAGAAGACACTCTAAATTTGAGAGATTAATAAATAAAAATGACTCATTTTTGACAAAATCTCACAGCAAAAATAAAGGTTTGGATACGTTTTTTTTTACAAAAATTTATAAAAATTTTAAGAGTGTCATTTATATCATATTATTTATCATAAACAAAGCTATTGCTTAAAAAAATAAAAAAAAAAATGCTACCTATTCATTTTAATCTTTAAAGTAAAAATAACCTTTAATCTCTAAAGAAATGCATTTTCAAACTCTTTTTAAAATTACAGTACTTCTTTGCTTACATTTAAATTTGACAAATTACTCAAAAAAAGCAAAAAAAAAAAACAAGAAAAACTAAAACATTAAAATAAAAAAAGGCTCAGCCTATTTTTTACTTATAATAAATCTTCTTCTTTGAGTATTTTTTTGTAAATAAAACTCAAAAACTGTCAAAAGGTACATGAACGTCGAAAATTTATGAAAATGTTTTGTACTTTAACAGAATCTATTATTTAAGTTTTTAGATTTTCTTTAAAAACGCATTTTTGAATAATTCGATTTTTTTAAAAGTTGTTATTGAAATATGGAAATTGGTGTAATCTTTTTAGACAAATTCTCAATCCATATTGTCTTAAAAACAAGTAAATGTAACAGTAAGTCGACGCAAGCGACTTATTTATACCCTACACCTAAAAAATTCAAATTAAATTAAAAATCCATAAGTTATTTTAGTTAGATATTTAATATAAGCTAAAAAAAATAAATGCTTTTACAACCTTTGTACAAAATTTCAGGTTTCTATCTTTATTAAATTCGAAGATATGCTTGTAAGGTCTTGGGAAGTGTGTGAAGGCACCCGGACCACCACCCCAATTCATCTTAAATTTTAGAGACATCATCAGAACAGGGTAGAATACTCTTATATCAAATTTTAAGTTTTTATATTTATTAATTTCGAAGATATGCTTGTTCGGTCTTGGGAATTGTGTGGGAGATTCCCGAACAACTATTCCAATTCATCTGAAATTTTAGGCAAATCAGGGATTCAGGAAACAACACCCTGGTATCAAATTTGCAGTTTCTATCTTTATTAATTTCGAAGATATGCTTGTTCGGTTTTGGGAGTTGTATGGGAGGTACCCGAACGATCACTCCAATTCATCTCAAATTTTAGGCAAATCAGGGATTTAGGAAACAGCACCCTCGTACCAAATTTGAAGTTCCTATCTTTATTAATTTCGAAGATATACTTGTTCGGTTTTGGGAGTTGTATGGGAGGTACCCGAACAGCTCCTCCAATTCATCTCAAATTTTGGACAAATAAGGGATTCAGGAAACAACACCCTAGTTCTAAATTTGAAGTTTTTATCTTTAATAATTTCAAAGATATGCTTGTTCGGTTTTGAAAGTTGTATGGGAGCTACCCGAACAACCACTCCAATTCATCTCAAATTTTAGGGATATCAGGGATTCAGGAAAACAGAGCCTCGTACAAAATTTTAAGTTTCTATCTTTATTAATTTCGAAGATATGCGTATTCTGTTTTGGGAGTTGTATGGGAGGTACCCGAACGCATGGTCCGATTTCGCCCATTTACAATCCCCGCCTTACACTAGTCATTGTTAACCTACAGTATAAATTTCATCAAGATAGCATCATTATTTTTTGAGTTATCGTGCGTACGGACGGACGGACGGACATCGCTAAATCGACTGAGGCGGTGATCCTGATTCAGAATATATATACATGTCTATACCTAACTCGCTTCCTTTTGGTGGTTACAAACACCATACCAAAGTTAATATACCCTATACTTAATGTGTACGGTATAAAAAACTCGCGCTGCTAATCAAAACGTAGAGTAAGTTATTAAGTAAGCAAGTTCAATGAGAAATAGAATTCTTTTTTTCTTTTACAGTTTTCACAGTTAGTTAAATATTATAACCTTTCATTATAACATTAATTGAACTCGGATATTATAATAATGCTTTAAAAATTAAAATTAACGTTTTTTTTTAAGAATCATTGACATTATATTAACCAGAAATAAAAAGAAAAAAAAAATCACACGATTAATGCAAAAAATAAATCAAGGCAATTTTTATAACAAATAAATAAATTATGATTGTTTTTTTTTTTTCAATAAAATTTTTTTTTATTGTTATGTAATATTTAATAATGATCATAATTTTGATGAATTCTAAAAAAAAAAAAAATAAAAAACTAACAGCAGCTATAAAAGAATGTCGTAATGAAATTATAAAAAAAAATTTTTTTTTGCTGACTTGTGTAAACAATATTTATTTGTTAATTTTTAATTTTATTTTTTTTTTTTATTTTTTAGAAAATCATTTTCTTTGATTTATGACTTACTTTGTAATAAATAAAAAAAAAAAATTCTTTTATTAAATAATAATCACTTTTTTTGTTTTTTTTTTTTATTAAAAATATGATATTATGTAACAGAAGGTAGCTTAAAATCAAAAGGATATTATTATGTACACTGAATAATTATATATAGAATAATTCATATATTCATATATTAAAATATTTTGTGTAATAATATTGATGTAATGCTTAGTCCTTGAAAATTTTCCAAAAATTACTTTTATATTTATGAAGAGTGTAAAATTAATGTTTAAAATTGTTATAAAAGAATTTTTTTTGCTTATGTAATATATAAATCACAACATTTTAAAAAAGATGATTTTTTTTTAGTTAAATTAATGAAAAAATTAGGATTTTTTTTTTTTTAGGATTAAATCATGTTTTACCAGAAATTTTTTCTTAATTGCATTTTTCTGCCACATAAACAGGACAGTAAATTACACAGCCTTTCCTGTTCAGTCGTGCCTGTAAATATCGTAAGGTTGAATAACTCTTACAATGTGTATGTGATTCGAACCCACACTCCCTCGGTAGTCGGTGTTTACAGTGTATTTTATACACCCTTACCCACTAGGGTCTCCAATAAGTGAAATGTTATTTGTTAGGAGTAGTAGTAGAGAATTTGAAGGACATTTTACAAAATTAAATTTGGTTTTATAAAAAAGGTTTTATTTGAAAAAAAAAAAAAATTTTTTTTTTTAAATATTTTAATTATTAAATTGTTACAAATTTCCAGGATTAGTAGAAATTTAGGATTAAAATTAAAAAAAAAATTGCAACTCGTCTCATGACTCATATTTAATTATGATAATGTAACTTCTGCTAACTAATATTTAAATATATTTTGGCAGTAGTATAGAAGTGAAGATACAGTATAATACAGCTTTGTATAGTATAATATATCTTAGAAGAGAAGGTATGGTATATACAAAAGTATATACAATCATAGCTTTGAAAGGTATATACCTTTTCAAAAAGACAATAATAAAAACATTATAGAATTATTACGATTAATTTGTAACAAAATCTGTAATTATTTGCTTTGAATTTTTGATATAAAAAAATTTGTGAAAAATAAAGGAACAATCAATAATAATTTCTCAATTATCTCATTAATTTTCCTATTTAATTCACCTATATAATTTTGTAAATCAACCCTATATAATTAAGAAAAGCCATTAAAATAATATGTAAAAATATAATATTGTACCTATTTTCATTTTTCGGTCTTTCTGTCTTCCAATTTTTACAGGTGTCCGAAAATAGTGAATTCTATTTGACCCCTAATAATATGTAGTTTTAAAGTAGGAGAAAGTAAAGGAATTTATATAGTGATAGAGAAAATATATTGTTTCCCAAAATACATCTGTTGAAGTCTTGATGCGTTATTTAAATTTTTTTTTTTAGAAAATACGCTAATAAAATTAACTAAGTATACAATTTTAAATCCTTATTCAAAAATTTATTTAAAAGAAGAATTATTCTAAAGATGATTTTCAAAGAAGATTAGTCTGGTCTGGTGTATTTGTCTCTATCGAAGCGCCTAGAAGTATGCAAGAAAAAACAAAATTATTAAATTTAAATTAAATAAAAGGTACTTGGGGCTTCGGTAGCCTAGTGGGTAGGCGTGTGGCGTATTAACCGAAGGAGTGCGGGTTCGATCCCTGCACAGGTCGTAAGTGTTTGTTTTCTTTACATACCCCCTTACGACCAAATATAATGTAAATATATAGTATATAATATAAACAAAATAAATAATATTAGTATATAATTTAATAATAGTATAAAAACCTATAATGGCCTTTAGTAGCCGATGGTTCAATAATATTGCATTACATTTATGTATGTAATATTAATATAAAAATAAAAAAAAAATAAAATAAATGGTACAAATTAAGTTGGTTAAGGCTTTTAAATAATTAAAAGAAAATGGTAAACATTGACTTTCTAAATTTCTACAATTACTGTACTATATAAAAAAAGAAAACTAATTTAATTTAGTAAAATTTTTTAACCATATATAAAATAAAATGGACATAATTTAACATTAAAAAAATTTTTCATATTTTTAAATGTAAATAGAATAGTAATAAAAACAAGAATGAAGTACCTTTGTTGTAAACTTTTTCTAGCTTAAGTTAAAGTAAGTTTGAAAAAAAAATAAAAAGGTGCCCAGATCATCCTAGTTGTCGAGGTGCTAAATTAATATTGATTACTATGTGTTTATTTAATATTAAATTTAATCTTTTAAAAAATTAATATGAAAAGTATTTAGCAGTCTCTGTGACTGAATGATTAAACACTTACGATATTAATTAGCATTAATTAGATTACCAATTATTTTTAATTTGAAAGAAAATTACTGATTAAAATTAATTTTTCTTAATAAATCAACCATTTAGATCAAATATGCAATGTGTTATATTTACATTACACATTTGATCTAAATGGGGCATTTATTAAGAAAAATTACTTTGTAATATAATAATGTAATGCAGATGCAAAATAAATTTTATATAAGTAAATAAATTAATTATAGTAAAATATAAATCTTTTAAGATCGATAATTTGTATAAACAATTTCCTTTAAAACTTTTGATATTTAATATTAAATAAATAAAGAAAACTTCCAATTCTTTAATAATATATTAAATATCAAATAAATTTCGTCATTAATTTGTTCTGCGAAAACTACCACGTTATCCAAGTTTGTCCAACAGCCGTATAATCAATTTAATTAATTGCTATTTTTTTAAACTCTTAAATGATAACTTGAAAATAAGAGGATTTATATGAAATAAAGAATTTTAAATTTATATAATATTTTAATTATATGTGCTTATTATTAATTTTAAAGTTTAATCTGTTTTAATTAATGATAAATGAATGTTTAGATATCAAATCGTTTTTTTTTTTTTTAATATCTCGTAGTTACATTTTTATCTAACATTCTTTTAATCTTATTTTCTAGACGATATAATTTATACTCATTATCATATTCAGATAAATAGAAATGAATAATTAAAAATAATTTTTTCTTAATTATATAAAAATGTTCAAAAAAAAAAAAATAAATAATTTTTATCTATTTTTTGTATTCATAATAATAATATGTTATGATATATTTTATTCTAAAACTTTTCTACATTTTTCATACAATAAAGAATGAATAAAGTCAAAAATTTATCTAATTATAATAGAAAAAGTTTTAAAATTTAAACATAATATACAAAATATGAGAATAATAAAATAATCATAATATTATATTATATTATATATTATATATAAAAAAGATACATTTTAATATTATATTACATATACATACATTCTCTTAAAAAAAACCATTCATTTAAATTTAAAGTTTATTGAAGAAAAAAGTACATAAACAAATGAAACAAAAAAAATATATACAAACAATTTTATTATTATAATTATCACAAAGTCAAATTTACCTTTTATTTATCATATTGTATCCATTATATTTTATTTTAAAATAAATGCAAGACAAAAGAAAAACTCGATCTATAATTTATATTTTTTACTTTAAAACCGATACCACAATATTCTAAAACTTATATCTGTTTAGTATTAAAAACAAAAATATGAAAATAACGACAAGAATAATGTAAAAATTATACAATTTAAAAATCACAGTGTTAAAGACACCCCTTTATTATATTGATATTATACAATTTAATAACTGTTATACATAAAATGTAAATAAAGAACCTTATATTTATTCTGCTTCAAAAATAAATAAAAGTTATTTTATTTTCTTTTAACAGATACACAACAGATACAGTAGAGTTGAAAAGTATTTAATGCGAGAATTTGTTGAAAAAAATTTTGTATAAATTTATTTTAGTATCTATAGAGTATCTAAAAAATTAAAATTTATTTAAAATCTGTTCAAAGTTGTTTTCTTTTTAATGAAATGAGCATAAAATTGTTTTAATTTGATTTCAGTAATAAATTGTTTTTAAATAACTGCTAAAAAAATATTATTTAAGTTTTTTGTAGTTACTATTTGGGTATAGGATTTTAATTTTAATTAATGTCAGCGTCAGTTGTTGAAAACTCTTTTTAATTTTAAGTCTTTTTGTTTTATTCTAACTCTATTCACTATATCCAGAATATACGAATGACAGATACTCAACCATTTGGTGTAAATGAGGTTTGTATAAATATTTTATAGTCAAAAAGGAGTAAACTTAGAGTTACTAACCTGCTCAAAAGTAACAAAATTTATTTTTTTTAAATTTTTATGCTTACATTTCTAAAAATTTATAAGACAAGGTATTGTGTAAAAATCTATCACCAGTGACCAAAGCGATTAATATATAATTAATACAAATAATTGAAATGACGTTTCAGTGCATTAACATTATTTGAAAATTATTTTTAATCGTGATTTCTTAACAATTATTGATAAACTTCAATCTATTTATTTCAATGTATAACTTTTTTTTAAGCATTTTGAATTGTATCAATGGTTTTAAAACAATTATTGAGAATTATTTTTGTTTAAGTGCATCATTTTAACAAGAATATGAAAATTAAAAAAAATATCTTAAATTATACATTTAATTCATAATATAACTAATGATGTAGTGGTTAACTTTTAGCTATATACAATTTGGTTAAGTCTTTCTTTAAAATTTTTCCAAAAAGTGTTAGCTAACAATCCACCATAATCCTAAATTACCAAATTTTTGGAGTGAAAGACAGCATGATATACGATAGAAAACATGACAGCTTAATTATTTATGTTAACATAACATATTTATATTGGAAATTATTTTTATTCTAATAAATTGACTATTTAAGACACCAGTCTTTCATTCAAAAG
Source organism: Poecilobothrus nobilitatus (assembly GCA_947095535.1). Classification (NCBI taxonomy): domain Eukaryota; kingdom Metazoa; phylum Arthropoda; class Insecta; order Diptera; family Dolichopodidae; genus Poecilobothrus; species Poecilobothrus nobilitatus. The sequence goes on along the minus strand of OX352774.1, from coordinate 45,790,316 downwards.
GTCTCGGATTTAAACATTGGCTGGATCATATAGATTAATAAATAATTGTATAGATTTTTATAATAAATATAAGAATATATCGTAATCTATAATAAAATAAAAATAAAATCTAATTCTTGTATAAAATAACAGATGGCGCACAAATAAAAAGTATTTTAGTTTCATAGTTTTGTACAATAATTACGGCCCAGTACTCAACGGCTTAGTGAAACCATAGTGATTCCAGAAACTGAAATTTAGTTAAATATGAATATTGATTGACTTAGTGGATACCCAATGCTTCTTATAGGAGTGAAAAGGTGAAAAAGAAATAATAATTTGGAAATTATTGAATTACGAATTTTATTTTTAACACTACATTTTTTTAGCAATTAACGAGGGTTACCAATCTTTTTTTTTTTTTCTAATTTAAAATTACATAATTTCATTAAAATATTTTATTAAGTTGTAATTGTTTAATTCATTACTAACCAAAAAAAAAGTTATGAAAAAATATTTTTTAATATTATAATTATATTTTGTTTTTTTTTTTACTAAAGGAGGTGATTTTAGTAAAAGTCTCTTCCAAAGACATCAAGAATTTCCCGTTGGTAGTGTCAGATTCTTACTGACTAAACCCACCTTCCCCTTTAGCCAATATAATGGTATGAAACCTTTACCTGCGAACGCAGTATATTGGCTAGGGAGTAGAGATAGGAAAGGATACGAAATGGATACGGAAACATTGAATTGTGAGTGGGAGTGTAAGGAAACAATGAATCCGCGTATTATTATCATAACTATTTTGCAAACAGTAACTATAGCCGTTACAACAGTTACAACATACAGCAGTATATAACTATAACATAAGGTAGGTAATTATTGAAGGCAACCTCCACTGTCTCTGCAGCAGCTATTATTATTATTGGTATTAGTATTCTTATTAATATTATTATTATTTTACTACAGAGTCAAGGCTTTCATTGGATTATAACATGCAGTAGTATATATCACCTTCTTACATGAGATAACCAAAAATAGCTCCACTGCTGCAGCTATTATTATTATTACTATTAATTATACGATATACATATTACGCCATGAAATTACTAAACATTTTTTTTTTATATAACCTGACCGGCGTTTGAACCCAAGACCTTCCATTTGAAGGGTTGGCGACTTAACCACTACGCGTTGAGTCAAAATTACATTCATCGCTAATTAATTATATAAATACAATTATGCATTGATCTATACATATATATAACATTAAAATTAAAAAATTTATTATATTAATTCTTGTAAAACATAAAAAATATAAATTTAAAAATGTTGAGTTGGCAATCATTCTTTAAAAACTTATTATAAAAAAAAAAAAACTCAATACACTTGAGTATATGTGTATGTACATATACTATAACATCGTGAAAAGTCAACTTAAATAAAGAGACAAAAACAAGTCAGAAGAGAAAATTAAAAATAGAGAAAATAGTTAAGTTCATTTTGAAAGGTCGCTCTTATATTTGTTCGAAATTTACATATAACATTATTGGTCCCAAGTGGATCATTAATTTAACCTTTTTGTGTATTTTTTTTTGTTGTCTAATAAAAAAAATACTGATTTATGTATGTAAGTTTTTAACGTAAAATTAAAGTTTAATAGAATTTTTTTTTTATTTTATTTAAGTTAAAGAAAAGTTTTACAACTTTAATATTAAAAATCTATACAAACATAAAAGACAAAAATATAATAAAGAAATTGTTTTGAAAGTTTCCAAAAAGGCTTAAAGGTATTTTAAAGGACAGTTTTACCTTTTAGTTTTTTTGTTTTTTTTTTTTTTGTTCAACTTTTTATGTACTTATTTTTCTTTTTAAAAGTCAATAATATTTGAAGGTAAACTATTTTTCTCAATATATAAATTTTTAAATAAATACAATATATCTAATATTAATATAATTGAAATGAGGTTAAATTTAAATTTTTACCCTATCCTTAAGAATAAAAAACATATTATTAATTAATTGTTATTTAATATTCTTTTTTGAAAATTTAATTTTAATCACTAATATTAATCTTTTTTTCATTTTAGTTTTTTTTTTAAATGATAAAAACTGAGTCCAGTGACAATAGGACCATAGTACATTTTGAAGACGATTTTTCTTTTTCCTATATAAAATATTATCAAGAACGTTTGCAAATTCTGCGAGCTGTCAACCCGCACTCTCTTGATTAATAAACCAAGTGCTTAACCAGAAAACATATAAGAAGAAGATGATGTTATCCAATATAACGAAGATTGTGTGTTAGTTAAATGTATCAAATACTAAGTTTGCTTGATACAGGCATTATTTAAATGTTTATTTAGTAAACTATCAATAACTGAATGAGTTATAATACAATGATTTAAGTATCATCATATCATTTAACGTTTTCGGTGTTAGTATGTTACTATATAGTTAAATACAAATAAGGGGAGCAAACTAAAAATATAAAGGAGTGAATTATATTAGCCTTAAAACAAGCTCAAGTTAGCTATCTAACTTAGAGATAGTTATAACACTGTGCCGAATCCTGAATAAAACTGAGTTTGAACTCAAATTTCACTCTTTCAATTAAAATCTACACCTGAACTCGTACAATTTTTGTTTGAAAAATTGAGATGAAGTTCAAGCTTAGTTTCATGCATTCGACCCAATATTTGTTTAATTTTTTCATATTTTGAAACCGTAAATTCAATTTCATTACGTAAAAAGTTAAATTTAAAGAAGATTATAAAAGATTGCGACAACTAAAACTATATAATAATAACTATCATAATAATAACATAAAAAGAAAATTTTCAATGAAACTTTACTTAAGTTAGAGAAAAAAAAGTTCAAAAAAAGAAAATGTCCTTTTTCATTTGTTCAAAGAGATATAAACCCTAAAAGTATCAAAAAATATTGAAAAATCCTTTTAAATTGAAGAATAAAAAATAAACAGAATTTACAGCTTTAAAATGAATATTAAATTTTTATTAATATTAAATAAAAAAAGTTAAAATGAAATAAAATAAAATTTTTTTTATTCTTAATTAGCACATTTCCAAAAAAATTTTGAACAATGTGCTTATTAGTTTCACTCTGTCCGTCCGTCTGTTTACAAAACTTCTACACCGTTAAAGATAGAGAAAAAAAATTTTAACCATAGGTAGGTCTCATAAAATTTTGTGGAACAACTTTTTCATGTAGCCCCCCCATTACGGAGCTACAGCCCCTCAAACTTTGAAAAAGCCCTATTTTTAAATGCATATATCTTATGTTCTGCTTAAGATTTTTTCAATCTGAAAACGTCATTCGACAGGTATTTATTTTATATTTGTAAATTAATATCAAAATTATACAATTTTTTTAAATTTAGTATTTAAATTTACCGTTATGTGAAAACCAAATTTTGCATGATTTTTCTACTTTCATAACTCCGGCACGCTTCTAGATAGAAGCTTGAAATTTTGAGGCAAGAAAGAACTTTTAGAATTAGTATAAGTTTGCTCAGAAAATTTTTTCGGACCACCCCCTGTTTATGAGCTATTAGGGCTTAAAAATTGAAAATTTGCTATTTTTAAACACCTGCAACTTAGGAACCTGTACACATTTTACTTCTGCAAGATATAAAAATTAAAGCTACAATAATATATTTTTACGTGTGTTAAAGGTTTATTTTAGTTGTAAAGGGTTCCAAAGTTGCAGCTCTTCAAAATTGCGAAAAAGCCCCATTCTCAGATGTATATATCTCGGGCTTTGCGTAATAATTTTGCAATCTAAAACCGTTAGAAGATCGAAAATTTTATTATCTATATAAAACAATATCAAAATAATGTAATATTTTGTAATTTACTATTTAAATTTACCGTTATGTGAAAACCACATTTTGCATTAAATTTCTTTTTTCATAACTCCGGTACCCCTTTAGATAGGATCCTGAAATTTTGAGACAAGAAAGAACTTTTAGAATTAGTATAAGTTTCCTCAGAAAATTTTTTGGTAACACCCCCTCTTTAAGAGTTATTACGCCTCAAAAATTGAAAATTTGCTATTTTTAGACACCTGTAACTTAGGCACCTGTACAAATTTTTCTTCGGCAAGACATGAAAATTAAAGGTTTAATAATATGTTTTTACGAGTGTTAACCGTTTTTCTTAGTTATATAGGATTCCGGACTTACGGCCCCTCAAAATTTCAAAAATGTCCTATTTTCACGTTTTTTCTTATTACGAGTTTTGGAAATGTGCGCTTTTAAAAACCGTTGGTTTACATTCTACCTTGTTTTTATTATTATATTACTTTATTTTTAAATTTTTAACCCATATCAACTTTATGTATGGCTGATATGGGTTTGAATTCTTCATTTAGATTTTAATTCTTTTTTTTTTTCAATGTCATTTATTTAATTTAAAATATTGACAATTATATAATATTGTATAATATGTGGGTACTAAAGATTATTAACTTATGTCTACATCTGTATAAGTTTAAAAATTAATTTTTGAAGAAAATTTTATCTTAATTATTCATTTCAATATTTAAAGAAATCGAAATAATCAGATATAAAAACCAAAAAAATATTTTAAATATGGCTGTCAACAGACGTGTAATAATATAAATAAAATGCTGGTCCACAAACCTAATAGGCAAAGGATCTTTAAAATTAAAGGCTGGCATTTACACCAAACTGTTAAAAAACTAATAAATAAATAAAATAAATATTAATAAAAAATTGAATAGTAAAAATGTTTTTTGTTTTTTAAATCAAGAGCAACACTTCTGTTTTCATATAAAAATTATGTCACATTATCAAGTTTTGAGCTTACTTCAGTTTTTTTCATAGAGTAATTGAGTAAATAAAGCGTTTTTTTTGTGTGATGACTTTGTTAGACTAATATGGCCAGTTTTGTTTGAAAATCCGAACATTTTTTTCGTTTTTTCTCAACTTCTGTAGAAGTTTTATTGCATTGCTTCAATAAAAGCATTATTTCTTGAATCAATAAAAATAAATTGACCATATTTTGAGTTAAAGAATGACATCAATCAATCAAAAAAAAAAAAAAAATACTCTGACATTAAAATTGGCAAAATATACAATAAAAATTTATGATTTTAAAATTCTATTCTGATTTAATGGTAATATTCTGATTTGTTATGGTATGACACCTTTTTGTATAGTCGTTTTCAGTAACTACATATAAAAAAAATATTTTCTTTTGATTATTAATTTGCAAAAAAAAAAATTTTAAATATGGGTAGTACAAAATAATCGGAATATATGAAAAAAAGAAATATATGAAATGTATATAATATGAAATAAAATAAGGATTACGGATCAGTGTTAATAATATCAAATATGTATTATTTAAATAATTTGTTTATAAACAGGAAAATGATGACACTATTAAGGAAAACCATTGAGCTACAGATGAAATGTAAGTTCTTTGTTTAATGCTGTAATTCAAGATACAGGAAATTTTATTTCCCTTTTAATGCATTATCTTATAGCTGTATTGCATAGTCATTACAAGGCTGTAAAATTTAAAAACAAGAAAATGAATTATTATCAGAACAGACGGTTTTATTGCCTGAAATGTGGGCTTCTTTTGCAAAAAAAAATTTAACTATTTATTGGCATAGTAGGACGATTCGAGAAATAAAAATTTCCGTTATTACATTAGACAATATATTATTATAACAATGGAAATGTTTGGTCAAATATACAACATAACATTTGATGACACATAAATCACAAGAGCTCTTCAGTTTAATATTAAATATTGAAAAGATTGTATTTTTAAACGATGCATAAATCAGTTTACAAAGAAATTTTTTTTTAAATTGACGAAAAGTGATTTTTTAGAATTTGTCAGAAAAAATTCGAACAAAGATTACAAATTTTATTTTATGTTCGGTTTTACATATTTTGTAATATAACACATCAACTTCAAATGAGATTTCATGAACATTGATTACAAATCTGAACTTTAACGAATTTTACACATCTTACATTTTGTTCAAGGTAAACTGATTCTTTCATAATATATTTGATTTTAAACATAATGCATAGGTAGTAGGTACTATAAATAAATTTATTTATAGAAGTTTTGTCAATTTACTGAGACATTTATTGAAGAAATATCTATTGAATCAGCTAAAAACTATTTCTTTAACATTTTAAAAATTATGTATTTTAAAAAAACTTTCCAATTTATTTTTCTTCTAAGAAAATTTTTTAAAAGATATGAATTTCTTTTTTTTAAATACCAAATATTATATAATATAAAAAAAAAAAAAATGTTTAAGTCCAATAAAATTAAAATTTTTAACTGATCTTTTTTTGATCAGGATTTAAATCAATAAATTTCATAAAATTTTTATTGATATATTTTCATGAAGTTTGTTTTTGTTTTTCTTTTTCAGTTTTTTTTTATGCAAATCCTTAAAATGTTTTCACAAAAAAAAAAAAAAAAAATCAAGAAACAAACAAACAAAAAAAGAAAATAACAAATGTTTTGACATTATTTCACTTGACAAATTTTCATCTTATAAATATCATCAGTAAAATTTTCTAACAAAAACAAGAATAACTGACAACGACAATAGGGATAAAAAGTAACAACATAACATATAAAAGATATGTATTGGGGAAAAAACTATTCACCTGACATAAAAGTTTTACGTTAAAATAAAAATAACAACAAAAATACGAAAAATCTTAATATATTTTCATAAAACCAATATATAAATTTACATACATACATATACCTTAACTATATAATAAAATATTTTATATAAAAACGAGAAAAAATACAGTTGCCTTTGTCAACTCTTAGATATCCGTACGAACCCTTTAGTATTTTCATAGACTGTTACTCTGCTTATAATATTATCTTATATTATCTTTTAATTTTTCGGTATTTTAAAATAATTTGGGTGAATTTTGCAATTTCTGGAACTATGGGTTGTACCTACATATAATCAAACTATATCTCTATACATTCTTCAAAAGCAGATTCTAACCTTCCAACTAACGATTATTAATCGAAAACTTTTCCAAATATGCTATTACGCATACTAAGCGTCAAATGTATATTAATTTATACTAAACTTACCACAAAATACCAAATATATGTATATTATAAAATGCATATGTATTCATATATGTATATTTTACTATATATGGCCATACATTGCATTGCATTACTTCTAAGTATTTCATTCATAGAATAATTTCTTATAAATACAACAAAAAACGTATATATATGCCGCTATATACATATGTATGTATGTCAATATTGTTATTATATATCATTCATTCATCAGTGACATATACGATATGTAAATAAATATGATATATAAAGTATGCATACCAATATCATATAAATAAAAATTCTTCAAGCTACCGTTAATTTTTTATTTATTCAAATTTTTTTGTACTACGCATCATCCCCCACAATTTTAAATTATCGAGTAAAAAAAAATTCAAAAAAATCGTTGAAGAAATTTGTTAGAAAAATTGAAAAAAAAATCAAGTCACACTTTCGTCAATTTTAAGGTAACGCTGTATTATTAAGAAAAGTTTCTAACAAAAATAAAAGTATAATATTGGAGCTTTAATTTTTATGTATTACTTCAAAAAATTTGGATAGGTGTTCAAGTTACAGGTATATAAAAATAGGGAATTTTCGTTTTTGACCCCTTACAGCTCCTCAACGGGGGGGATAAAAAAAATGCTTTCTTAAATGACTCATACTTATTTTCAAAGATCTAACTTCTGTCAGAATTTCAAGTTTCTATAACTTAAACCGTTTAGAAGATGGTACACCGTATGGTACACCGACACCGTATGGTACACCGTATATATTTATTATATAAAAATTTGTAAAGCCTATGACTGCAGCTATTGTTTGGCATTTTCAGATTGAATATATACCTTACAGAACTTGTGTTATAACAATTTAAATATAAAGCTTTTTCGAACTATGAGGCGCTGTAGCTCACTAATTTGTGGGAAAAGTTCTTCCATAAAATTAATTTTTTTAGGATATATATCCCTAATTAAAATTTCATGGGTCTCTACTTCAAACGATGTAGCATTTTTCAAAAATTTGTATGCAGTGGAGATCAAAAAGTTTGTTAATCGAGAGCTACCCGAAGTTTTGATCGGATCTCAACGAAAAACAATGGAGCACGTACAAATTGATCCGAAAATATTTTGAATTAATTTCAATACTCCAGCTTTCTTAGTTTTTGAGTTAGCGTGCGGACGGACGAAAGGACGGACAAAGCTAAATCAACTCATAATTTGATTATGATCCGATCCATACATTTGAAGGTATATTTTGCTTGCTTATTTCGAGGTGTTACAAACGGAGGAGTAATTTTATTATACCTGGTACTTATCGTACGGTTATAATATTATTATGTATTATGTAAATGTGATGGGATAAAATAGAAAAGAAAATATAACATATATTTGTTTCATTTAAGGAGAAAATCCTTTACATGAATAAATAAATAAAAAAAAAAAAACAAAAAAAGAATTAAAAAAAAAAAATCAATTGCTTGGAACTTTTAATGCTGGTCGTTGAATCTTTAAAAATATAATATTTAAGAACAATCAAATTTACATACATACATAGTTATATAATTGAAATATACATATACAAATTCTTACTACAGGTATAGTAGGTATTAATATGTAAAATGAATTTTTTCTCTTCTTATAAATTCAAATTCCTATTTCTAGTTATACCAAAACAACAAAAAACAGAAGCTACACCATTTCTAGGTAGAAACAAGAAAACAAAAAAAAAACAAAAAAATAAATAAATAAAAAAAGATCGAAAAGGAAAAAAAAAACAAAACACAAAAACAAAGAATAAAAAAAGACAATATCAAATATTTGTATTTTTCAGGATAAAAAGGATATTATTCAGATTTTGATGTTGATTTTGGTTCATTCTATGGTCAATATCTTTTCAAGAGTTAAGTGAAAAGGTATATGCTAAATTGTCCAACTAATATCATTGGGAATGAAACTTTAAATATCAAATTCTATAGTAACAAAAAATTAATTTTTATATTATTTTGTTTTATACATACATATATACATTTATACATTTTACATGTAATTTTTTCTAAGGATATAAAAGGATCTGTAAAAGGTGTAAGGAAAAATTTTTAGGAGCTAAATTTAAAATTAAATATGTATTATGAAAACACTTAAATATTATAATATATATGTATGTATGAATAAATTTATATATAAATATAAGTAAATGTAAATAAATATAAATTAAACCTCACTAGGTTGATAATAAAAAGAAATTGAATTAAATAAAATTAATTTTAATAATTGAAATTAGTTCACCCACCCACACACTACACTGTGCTGATTATTTTCCTATAAAAATATTTAATTTTTTTTTTTTTGTTTAAAAAAAAAAATTAAGGATTATAATTTGATTTAGAATTTATAAATTCAAGTATAAATTTTAAAATTTATAATAAAAAAAAAATTTAGGAAAAAAAAAAGAAAACAACAAAAATGATATTTTTTTTTTATTTAATAACTGAAATTGTTTATCCAATAATTATTATACGAAAAGTAGAATGCATTTCAAATTTTTATAGTAGATCTAATCTATAGATTGATATTAGGTAATGCTTGATTAAAAATGACACTTACCATTTCAAATTATGTTAGAAACCTTTATGGTAAAAACTATTTTTTTTGTAGGTTTCAAGATATATAATACTCGTATAGATACAATTTATACTTATGCATTTTTATTTTGCTGCTCAATCCTTATATAAAGAAAATGATTTTCTTGATTGTCTTTGTTTCTATTTTAAATTCGAGTTCTGTATATATATGTATATGCAACAATGAATGAGGGAAAGTAGTATTAAATGAGGGAAAGACGTATTAAATGAGCGAAAATGAGTATTAAGAGACGAGAAGGGGCACTAAATGAAGGGAAAGAGCACTAAATATAGGAAGGTAAACTAAATGAACCAAGAAATTCAAAATGAGGGAAAGGAACATTTTAAAAGAAAGGATTACAGCCGAAAAGCAAATGTATAATGTAAGAAAAACTCTACAAATTAATAATCTAACACACAAAATAAGAAGATACTCAGCAAAGTATAAAGATCGTTCACAGGAAGATTCACCACACCACATTAATATCACAATTGGTTTTGGTTTATATATGTTGCTCACTTAAATAATTTGACGCTTTCCAATTATCAAATATATTAGCAAAATCTAAGAAATAAGAAGAATCTTTTAACGAGTTAAAATCATTACATATTATGCGATAACGTCCGGAATCTTATAGTGGTTTTTCTATTTCTTTTCTAATTTTTCGACTTTCAAAAAAGATCAATATGAATTCAGATTATAATGTCTGAAGATATTTTCTTTTTTCTGTACCATAATATTTATTGTTCGAATACCATAATATTTATTTTTCTTATTTTTGTGCAAAATTTTATTGCAAAAAAAAAAAAAAACAAGAAATTTTCAAGTTCATTCTTTTGGAATTTATAGGTAATTTAAATATTTGATTTTATTATTTTTATTCTTTTGACTTTCAAAGAGAATTTAATAAAGATTTAGTGAAGTAGAAATTAAAACAATGAATTTTGATAAAAAAAAAAATTGTTTGATTAAATACTATATATAAAAGTAATGTTTTACAGGTAACAATGTTCGGTACTCTTAGGATTTTGTAAAATGTAGGTGACAAAAAACAGGTTTGATTTATTATTTTTTCGATACATAAATCAGTGAGTCAGTGACCAAACCAAGTTAGCTAATATATTAATTTAATATTATTTAGTAGTACTTTCTTTTAGGAAAACTAGAGATTATCTTAAGTTTTTTTTTTATTCAGAAAATTGAGAAAAATTAAGAGAAACTTTCTTCAAATGTTTATTGTTTCGTTTACGTTTATTTAAACAAGTCAAATAATCAAAGTCAAAAATATCAAATTTTGAGCAAACACTAATTTTTATATTTCTAATTACTAGCTTTTCTTTTGCCGAAATGTTGTATAAAATCTGATTTTACTTCTCATCTCATCGTTTTTTTGCTCTTTCTTGTTTTTATTGTTTTTTGGTTATTTTAACTCCTTCGTTTATTGCTATTATATGTTAGTTAGCTCTTATTTTTGGTGCTCTTTTTGGTTTTTCTCTTATTTTTTCGCTCATAAATGATGGAAAAATATCTTTTTTTCTATTACTTTTGAATTACAATTTATATACCGTTAAAGCTAAATACACACCGAAGAAAAAAAAATAGAATTGAGAGAAAAATTTCGACAGAGCGATCCGTATGTGTCTGATTTTAACACTCGTTAAGCCAAGTACACACGAGAGACTAAAATAGGTAGCGTTGAGATAAAAATTTCGGTAGAGCGATATACATGTGTGTGAACATTCGTTAGAGTTCTACCGTAAAGCTCTACATTGACTCTACGAGAGATGTTTTGTTAGAGATTTCTCTACCGTGTAAACACTTTCAAGTAGAGAAATTTTTTTGTCTACGATGACTTTTAGAGACTTTTTCGTAGACTTTCATGTAATTCATGTATTTTTGCATATTATATTGTTATTAAAGTATGATGTATGTATGTTTATATATAAGTAATCAATGGTAAATAATTTGCTTTATAAAAACTGGTTTCCTTATCAATAAATTAATCAAAATAAGTCAAATATTTATTTATTAGTACCTACTTTTTGTAATTTTAAATTTAAAATTAAAAAATTAAATTATTTAATCTGAGTTTCAATTTTTCTAGTAAAAAATTAAAATTGTAATAGGACATACGTAAAAAATTTGTATATGAATTTGGATGCCCTTATGACCCTTAACTCGTTTAATAAGTCTTTGTAGAATCCGACAGTATGTCTTCTTCGCACCCATTCTCGCACCCAACATTTTCAATTTTTTTTATTTTTATTTTTTTTTTTAAGAATTAAATAGCACACAGTAGCCGCAGCAGCTTTTACATGTTCCGAACTCATTTTTCAAAGAACTGTTTGCAACAAACAAATCTATTTTGAATTTAATTCTATTTATTGCTCTACCACAGATCTACCATTTACAAAAAATACGTATATCGTGTAAACAGTCGCTAGAGAAAAATCTGTGAAAGAGTGAATTTTCTGTAGAGTTGCAGTCTCGTGTAAACACATTTGGTAGAGGAAACTTTTGTTCCCGTAGAGCTCTACCTATTTTAATCTCTCGTATGGACTTGGCTTTAACCATTTCTTTACCGTCAAATATTTATTTATTAATACTGTTTGTAATTTAAAAAACTTGAAAATTATAAAATTAAATTATCTAATCTGAGTTCGTATCTGAGTTGAATAGTAAAAGTTAAGTGATTAAATTTAATTAATAAAAAGAACATTTTTTTTTTAAATAATTAAAATAATGCACAGTAACAGCTTTTAATTGTTTCGAACTCATTTTTGAAATAACTATTTGCAACAAAATAATCTATTTTTAATTCAATTCTATTTATTGCTCTAGAAAAAATCTACAATAGAGAAAAAAAAAATAAGTAGACCGTGTAAACAGTCAATAGAGAAAAATCAAATACAGCTCAACGACAATTTTGTTCTACCAAAGTTTTTGTACAGTGAATTTTCTGTTAGAGTTACAATCTCGTATATATACATTTGGTAGAGAAAACTTTTGTTTCTGTAGGGCTCTACCAATTTTAATCTCTCTTAGCTTAAGAACTGTAAGAAGAAATATTTTCGATTGTTGACCCCTCATAATTTTTAAATGGAGACGAGAGGAACAAAGATTTTTTCAGAGTCAACTTATCCTTATTTTTAAAGTTCTTATACATTATTTTTAATAATACACTGATTTTTAAAGGTTACATTTAAATTTTTCATCAGAGTTGATAACTGCGTTTACAACAACCAATTTAAAATATAATAATATGTACATAAAAGAGATTTAATAAAGAAAATAAAGAAAAATATTTTATCAAGTATTAAGATAAAGTTGTATTGAAAATTTCTCTTAAAATTCCTTTTAAAATTTTAGTACATTCTCTTTACGAAATCTGAATCTTTACATTTATTATCTATTAAATGTAAACTTTTGTCCATTTTAAATTGTACAATTTTTTCAGCATAATTTCATCTAATTTAACAATTTTTTTTTTTTTTTATTATACCTAATGAAGAAAGGAAAACCTCAAATTCAATTAATTTATTGATAATATAAATGGAATTTAATGAAAAAAATCAAAAATTATTTGTGTAGAAATTAAATAATTATAACAGGAAACCTGAATATAACAAAATATAATTAAAAACAATTTAATTAAATTCATTATTTTATAACACAACTAACAACAAAAAAAAAAAAAAAAATAAAACAATAATTTGAATAAAATTAATTTATTTTTGTTTGACATTTTATTAATTTACAATACAACGGTATCAGGATAAAATTTTGAAATTAATAAAAATTTTTGATTTAGTACCATTTTCAAAAAACGAATCTTTCATTTTAATGAAAAAATCACTGTGTCTAACTTGTAACACTAAAAAATTTGAAAAAAAAAAACAATTCAAAAATAATTCATTTTTTTCAAAAGCCTAAATATTATGTGTATTATACTCAGTTTTCCTTTTAATGAAAATCAGTTTTCCTTTTAATGAAAATCATTTTTTATTAAAAATTAAAACCATTACATGAATATAAAAAATTCAATACTATTTTATTCTGTAATAAACTACACTAACCTTAAAACACTAACCAGAAACAATTTATTACAATTTTATAAAAATTTTAATTATGGAAATAATTTATGTGTGTGTGTGTGTAAAATTTGAATTTTTAAATTTGAAATTCAATATTTCACTAAATAAAGCTAATTTTTTGTTTTTTTTTTTTTTGAAATTTTGAATGGTACAAAGCAAAATATGAACATTTAAAAGTAGACAAGGGAATAAAGAAATAATTTTAAAAATATTTTTTTTTCGGCAATTTTATTTTATAGTAGAGTAAAATTTCATGAACAAAATGTAATATGTGGAGCAATCCAATTCAAATCGAAGAATTTTCAATGAAATATCATACGAGTTAAATTGTAATTTTTATAGCTTAATAACGTTTTGTAAAAGAATTTTCATATTCTTTCGAAAATTGATTGCATTAGGTAATGATTAATTTTGCATGCACCGAAAACCAATGAAAGTACCTCCTGTTCCATAAAGGTAAAAATACATATTTTAGAATTGTAACCTCCCTTGAATCAAAATTCTTAGTGTTTTGTTAGAAATTTTTATCTGCAAAAAAAAAATGTGTTCCTAACAATAATTCTGAAAAGGGGGATGTAGAAATATTTTTTTTCTAAAGTAAATTTTTCTTAAAAAATTTTTCCTTTACTCAAAAAAAAATAAATTTCAAAAAATTTGGTTTCATATGATGGTAAAATTAAATACCAATTTACAAAAGAAAAAATATAGAAAATATACGAAACGTTGGTGCAAAGGTATTTTATTCAGTCCTGTCCTATCAGTCCAATCCAGAGAAAAGATTGAAACATTAAAAACATTAAGGACGCAAAAAACAAAAACTGAATATGATTTATAAAGCTGAAAAATTGCATATCTTGTAACATTAAGAATTTGAAAATATAGAGTTTCAATCAACTTTAAGGGGCTGTAAAAAAAAAAAGTTATTCTATAATTATAATTTTTTTTATGAGATGCATTCATGTTTAAAATTATACTAGTTTATGACAAAGAGTGAAGAAGATTTGTGAATAGCCCAGTTTAAAAACAGACAGACATAGTGAAACTTAAAAATGTATAATAGTAGTGATTCTGTTTTGACTAAAAGTTAAACTTATTATACGATTTTATCTTTTTCATCTTCTTGAGCTTTAACCCGATTTTAAATTTAATTTTATATATTAAATCAATTTTGAAATTTAAATAAATTGTAGCTAATATTATTTACAATTGTAAACCTAGGGACCTTGGTAGCCTAGTGGCTAAGAGCGTATAAAATACGATGTATACGCCGAGGGAGTGTGGGTTCAAATCTCACACACGTCATAAGAGTTATTCCTCCTTACGACATTTACACCCACGCCTGAACAAGAAAGGCTGTGTAATTTCCTAACCACATTTATGTGGCAGAGAAATGCATTAAAAAAAAAAAAAATTGTAAACCTAAGTTTTTATTTAAGTATGCGATTTATTTCATTTATATATTAAGAAAATTGAAATATAGATTTAAATGAAAATGGATTATCCTCATTTTAGATTGTAATTTATTTCTGAAACATTACTTTATACCAGCAATGGTTTTGTTCTTTTATAATTTGTGATAGTTGGTAATTATTTTGTGGAATTTATTGAAAAATATAGAAACAGAGATTGACGCCCGTCATTAATTTAATATTTTTTTTTATGTATTCGTATAATTATGAAAAAAAAAAAACAAAAACTTACAAATATGTTAGAAAGGGAATAATTTTGAAAATATACAAATTAGTTATTAAATTAAAGATTTCGGGTTAGTTCATTTTAATAAAATTTAAGGGGGTAACATACTCTTTTATCAAAAGATAAATATTTTCAAAAATATCTTTCATTATAGATACAAAGATGCTATTTGCGCAGCAGCAATGATAAGCTCATTTAGACAATATCGAAGATTTCGAAAAAAAGTCGTTTATCAAAACAATCATTCATATAAGACTAAGTGATGAGTTTTTCTTTCAAATAAAGGTAAAAGCAACATGTTATAAAATTCTGAAGAAAATGATAAATATACAGTTTGATTTCAGGCGAAAATTAATTGTATTGTATGTAATTATTGAACAACATACGATAATGTGTAAAAAAGAGAATTTGAATTAGTTGGGAAAAACCTAAAACGTGGGGGGGAAATTTTCCTATTCCTTATATTTGCCCCCCACTTAAATGAAATTTCATGGTTCAATAATTGAATTTATGATGTATTAAACTATTTACATAAGTAAATTTTTGATAATTTTTGTCAAAATTACTAAACGGACATGAAAAGGACATTAAAGGATTTTATTAACAATGAACAGAAAACACAAAATGGGGATATTAAAGGAAAATAAAAATCTATATAAAATGGTTTTTAAAAACACGTTGTTTATTAAAATTTAGGTTACATGGTAAATATATATATACATACATATGTATATCAGTATATATTATATATGATAAATAAAAACTCTTATCAAATAAAATAATAATTAGAAAAGTTTGTAATTAGTTTAATTTTTGTAATTACTTTTTTTATTTTATTTTTTTTTTAAATATAATTATACACAATATGTAGCATATATTGATTATCCTGCATCGGTCAATTATTATATTATTATTATTGATTTTAGGTATAATATAAAATTTGACAATTTAATTGTTGAAAATTAATATAACATTTCAATGTTAAAAATAAAGTTTTATAAAATATTTATTTATTTGGAAAATAGATAAAAGTTAGAATTCTACAAAAAGTTATTTAATGGTTTAATTTAAAGACCAAAAATAAAAATTTAAATTAATTAACATTTAAATAAATAAAATATTTCATTATAATATAAATTTCATTCTTAATTAATTAATATTTATATATTTTGTATTTTTGGTTTTTTATATTTTATATTTTGTATTATGGGTTTTAAGTGTATCTAATTCTATTTAAATCTAGTATATATCTAGTATATATAGGATAGCATTTCGGAATTTTTCAATACAGACATATTTTGTAGGTTTTAGATGAGCTCAATACTTGATTTTAGATTTTAACTTAGATTTTTAACTTACTGATCAACTGAGGTCAACAACGTAGGCCATATATAAGATAGTTTTCTAAGATGTATTATGTTCTTGTCTCCACATAAAATTATAATGTTAATGAAGTATATAATTCAACTTCTTTTATAAAAAAAAAAATCATTGAATAGTCGATTACTAAAATTACTTTTCAATACAGTTTTTTCGAAAGTCTTTTTTTACAATATAAATAATGTACAGAAGGTAATACCATTTTTCTTTCGAATGTAGGCGATTTAATACGGTTTTTTTTTATATAATACTTATCGCCATTTTTGAACCCTAAGAATTCTTAAACAGAGAAAAGGTACAAAAAATTTTCTAATGTAAGTATGCTAATTCTGAAAGATTCCGCTTCTTTCCAAATGTCAAGGTTCTAACTAATTGTGTACGGAAGTGATGAAAAAAGAAAAAAATATTTGCAAAATTTTGTCTTCACATAACGGTAAATGTAAATATTAAATTAGGTACTAAAAATTGTAGAATTTTGATATTGATTTTTCAAAAGAGAATGCTTTTTGTACCACCCATACCACCCACCATATTTAAGAGATACTAGGAGTCAAAAATTTGAAAAATTCCTATTTTTAAAAACCTGTAACTTAGGCACCTATTAAAATTTTTGTAAATTAATACACAAAAACTGAGGCTTTATTATAATATTTTAAATGCCTAAACCGTTATCTTGGATTATTTACCGTTATCTTAAATTTAACGAAATTGTCATTTCATTTTTCACAATTGTTTCCTTAGGTATATATAGAAAATTCTAAGAAAAATTTCAAAATTTAGTGTAACTCCGGCAGACTTTTAGTTAGTCCCTTGGAATTTTGAGAATAGAAAGATTTTTTGAAATTAGTATATGTTACCTCAGAAATTTGTTTTGGACCTTTCCCTGTTTTACCTATTAAAGGCAAAATTTTGAAAAATTTACTATTTTTAGGCACTTGCAACTTAGGCACCAGTATCAACAAAATTTTTGCGAAGTAAAACGTAAAATTCAATCTGTTTTTACATTTATGTTAACAGCTTTTCTTAATTATAAAGGATTTTCTTAAAAGTGAAAAACTGTTAGTTGATTTTTCACAACTTTTCATAGATATAAAATTTTAAGAAAACATAGAAATTTTGGTGCCAGTCACAAATCTAAATTGCTTTTATTGTCTGTTCGAAATCTTTTGTTTTAGATTCTATTTTGTTTTATAATTTCTCTTACAGGAAACTATTCCAAAACCAAAAAAAAAATATTTACATTCGTTTATTTAAAAGTATAAATATATAATAAAATTTTCAGTATAATCTATTCAAAAAAAAAAAAAAAAATGTTTTTTCCTGTTCCAAAATTCTTTAATTTTTTAAGATAATATTTCATTTCATTGTCACTGGTATACATTAGTTTGCCAATCAAAAGTTACTATGTCAAAGTTAATTAAATTAAATTCTATTCTAATTAACAAGTTAACCTAATATATTATCTGCGTAGTGACTTTTATATATATATATATATATATATATAATCAAACAGAAAAGAAGAATAAAGTAATTAATTATAATAGAAAGTAAAGAAAAATCTTTCTATACCTATGTATATAGTATATATACCTATGTACCTATATAAGGAAAAATTTAATTATTTTGTGGTATATATTTATATTATATACTAATATACTAATATACTTATATAATATTTTATTATATACGTATATACCTACAATATAAAGTTTTATATTATAAATTTGTCTTTATTATACACATACATCAATCCTTAAAAAAATTTTTGGTAAAAATGTCCTTTTGTCAAAAATTTTGTTAAGATTTTGTAAATATTTATTCAACATAATAATTTATTTTGTAGATTAAAGTAGTAAAATTTTAATTTCAAAAGTGATAAAAATCAAACCTTAATATAAATTTTAAGGAATTTAATAAAAAATTTTTAAAAATATCAGGATACGCAGTAACAAACATTTCATTTCATATGATTTACGTTTTAGGATTTTCAAAACTTATTTATCGAGATCTTTTGCGGCTTAATTTTTTTTGCTAAATTTTCATTAACTGTAATAATATTTCTAATTTTTTTTTCATTTTGAAGAACTGGTATACATATATGAATATTTAATATTATCCTTTTTAATTTATAAATGAGTACGAACAAAACTTTAATTGTATAGTACATATACATATTGTATTTAAGGACATGGATATATTTGAATCTTAATTAAGAATAATTTGGAGATAATTATGTCCATTTACGACAATAATGATTATTTACAAAACAAATTTATATATATTTATATGTTATGTATATATATATATACAAAATATTTCAAATCAACTATTTCTTAGAGTATATTCATAAAATATATATAGGTATATACGAGTATATGTATATATATATTAATATATTAAGTAAATGCGTGATAAATTATTTAATTTGGTTTTGTTTAAGATTCATAGAATTGTATCTATTTAAAGAATTTGAAAAAAATTCAGAAGTTTTTAATTTAGATAAATTATATTAAATCATAAATATAAATTAATTTCGAAGATTTTTCATTTTCCTGTTGTGTATGCTATTTATTACATAAAAACTGAATCTCAATTTAAAAAAAAATCTTTTTTTTTCAGATTACTCGGATTACTCGGATTACTCGAGTTACTGCAGAGTAATCAACGATTTACTGAAAATTGTGATACTATATAAGAAAGTGAAGCTATATTAAATATGAATAATAAGTGACTTAGTGGATGTCCTATTAATGCTCCTTATAAAAGTGAAAGGACAAAAAACAAAATTTTCTTTTTCGGTTTCGTATTTAACCACCTAATTTCGATTTGATTTATAGTATGAAATCCATGAAATAGTCTCGGTTTTAATTTAAAATTAAACAATATATTCTCACATCTCTGTTTACGTTTTCTTCTGATACGAGTAAGAAGAGGTAATGAATTAAAAACTAAATATAATGAATGTAATTGACTTGTAGACAAATACCAAAAGTCATACGCATTACAGTTTAGTGTATCTGACGAAAATATAATAAACTTTTCGGATCTAAATAACGTAATCGTAATGAATCTTAAACGCTTTAATTTTTATTAGCATTTCATGATGGAAAGCTTTCTAAAATTATTCATTATGAATGATATCAACATTTATTTAGTACAAATTAAAATATTTATTTATTTTCTCGCTGAAGTTATAGTTGCCATGCCTATAAAAATTTTCATATACCATATTCAAGTCAACGAAAAATCAAAAAATTTAACGAAACTTCACGCACATAAATTATAATTGTTTTTATAATAAGGTTAAATTTGACAATTTGTGTATATTCGAACATGTTTCTTAAGTCACATTCATTATGGTTGGCTCTGAATTTTCTAAAAATGTTTTATATATAAAAGTTTTTGTACAATTAAAATTAATTAATTTTATTTCAATTAATTTTATTTAAAAATTTGTATGTATTACAAAATGAACAAGAATAAAGACCGCACTCCACAACATAATCTTTGTAAAAGTGATAAATACTTTTTTCTATAGCCAAAATGACAAGAGACGGCATGTAAAATTTCTACAGTATAAAAAGTGACAAAATTGGCAAGTTTCGGAACATTTTTGTCATTCCGAATTTTTTCGTTAGCCATTATGATAATTTTCTTATTATTATTGTTTTTTAATATTTAAAAAAAAATTAAAACTTTTGCGTCATTTACAACTTAAATCAACTAAAATGACATACAAATAAAAACATAAAAAAAAAAACATCAATTTTACCTACAAAAACTTGTTCCACATCAACCTTTTTTTTAGAACATGTTTTCGCACACTTTTTGTGCGATTCAACGGCTTTTTTTTTTGGATATTACCCCCCTTTTTGATCGGATACAATAATTTTTTTTTCAAAGAAAAAATCGTTTCTTCGACTTTATCGATCGCACCGTTTTTGGTATATGTCGTAATCTGACTTCTTCTCAAAATCATCAAAACTTTTAAAAATGACTACTGGAGTACGGCTTTAAACTTTTATTTTAATTTCTTTCATTTTCAATAAGGTGAAACAAAAATAAAAATTTATTAAATTTCTAAAATTGCATTTTATGTCGTATTTGATTTTACCAATTCTTACTATTTTTATTTATTAATAAATTTTTGATCCTTTATAATCCTTTTCCCATAATATTTTATAACTTTTTCTGTCTTTTCATTTTAAAACTATTTTTAAATTTCAATGATTTTTTTTTTTGTTCTTTATTAAAATTTTAAAATAAAATAAAAATCTGTAAAGTATCGGCATTTTATTATTTTAAAGTTTAGAATGAAATAAAATTTTAAATTAAAGCGGTCCCGATTTTTTAATATGTTAACTATACTTAATATAGAAACTATATATATGAGAATTCATTAGTAAATCTTCTAAAATAAAAGCTCCAATCAAAAGGTTCCAATCAAAAAGTCATAAATCTTTTTTTTTTTATTGAAAATATTAAGATTTGACATTTTTATTGAAAAACAAAATTTTAAAAATTTTGCAACTATAAAAAATTATTAATATTTTATTTTACCTTTCAAAGTTTTGACAGTATCTATTTAAAGAAATTTTTTTTTTTATTTTTTTTTTTTTCATTTTTATCCTTGAAGTCTCATCTTTTGACAAGATTTAATTAAAAAGTTAAAATAAAAAATTATTTATTAAAAATTAGTAATCTTTCTATATAATCCTACATATATCTATATGTAACAAAGCTTTTTTAATTGACATTTTATAAAAACAAGGTATCGATAAGAATAAAAAAAAAAAATTCTAATTGATTTAAAAAAAAAAAAAAAAAACAAAAATAAAAAATTTTCCGAATTCATTTATAATTTATATTTCCTATTTTATATTTCCTTATTTTCATTATTACCTTGCGAAATTCAATTAAATAACCAGAGGATTATACAACTTTAAAAAAAAAAAAAAAAAAAAATACGTTGCCCTACATATTTTGACTTTTTTCCTTTTTTTTTATTTATTTTAACAAATTTAATTTAATGATTTTCGTTCACCATTTTCTAGTTAATTTTAAAAACAACACTGTTCTACTTTAATATTTTTTTTCTTTAAATTTTTATTTTTTTTTTTTGTTGACTGGATATCTAAGTTTCTGGTTTGTTTTTTTTTGTGTTATATACTAGATCCTTACATGTGCAACAAAAACATATTTGTATTAGCCAATTTACACAAAGAAAAGGAAAAAAAAAAAACGATTTAAATTACAAAATGTAGGAGGAAAATTAACAAAAAAAAAATGAAAATAAACAAACGTATATATATAGTTATTTTTCAACGAACTTTATATGTATGTATGGATGTTTATAGTTATAAAAAATTGAAAAATTTCTAAAATACTATAGTAAAAAAAAAAAAAAAATGAAAAAATTTTTTTTTTATATAAACTTACCAAAGTTGCAGGTACAAATGTTGGCACAGTTTCAAAATATCCAACTGTACTTGTATATGATCGTAACAGAAAATAAACTCCTAGAAACATAGTACCAAGTAAACATGAACAACCACCAGATATTAAACACCAAACAACGTATTTTTTAATACCTGTCGAAAGTGGAGCTGTAAATAAAAAATATACAAAAAATAAACATTAGTAAATATTAAGAGCATAATGTATAATATTTATATGACTATATATAGTCATGTATGTATAGTAATAGATTTTATACAATGAATAACAAACAAAAAATAAACAAACAACACAAAAAAAAAATGTTATTCATGTAACATACAATAAGTAAATAATATACAGTCAATGTTATATAATAAAAATATAGGAACAAACAATTAATTGTCCTGTATCCTGTGAAAAAAAAAACATGTAACATGTTCAAAGCTTAACTATAGATTTTTAAAGAAAATGTTTAATAAAAATTCTTTAATTATTTGTTACCTCAAATATAACTACAGATTTTGTAAATTTGAAATTTGTCCGTTGATAGATTTGAAATCTATAATAACTATTGGATATTTTATTAATATTGGAAAAAGAGTATCTTTTTTTAGGTTTAAGTAAAAAAAAGGATTTCCTGAAGTTTAGTTATTTATATGCCTGGGTATAAAGATTTCATTGGTCTGCTACAAATGTAAAGACTTACAGAGCTTGACAGGAACATAGTGAACGAAAGTTAAGAAAAACAAAAAAAAAACTATTTAGGGATTTCATGTTTTTAAGTTATTTCTTTTCCTTCGAATTCCTTCTATTCAGTAAAGAAAAATCTCCAAATGCAAATCTTCAAATATAGTACCTATTATAAGAATATTGAAGAATATTTTCTTATGCCGTCGAAATTATTAATCGTCGGAATTCAAATTTGTAACTAGTAACTGAAGAAGATTGAACTTCTTTTAAATAATTGAATTTTTGAACATTATGAAAATTGAAATAAATTTAAACAAAAGAAAAATCAAAAAAAAAAAAAAAATATTGAACTTCAAATAAAAAGTGAAATTTGATAAGTAATTAAGAAAATCGCTCCAAAACTGTAGCTATTCATTATAAAATGTCTAGAGATCTTATGTGGAATATCGCCAAATAGAATAAGCGAGGAGTACAAAAGATAAAACAGGAAGAAAAAATTAATTTTCCAAGAAATCGAAAGGAAGAGTTAAATAGTTGAGGGTACAGAAAGTACAGTTAGAAACCATGAAACAGGATAGCAAAAATAGCACTGTATTGGAATACACGCAAGGAAACTGAAGACAAATATATCCCAATAACATCTGGAGATGAACAATTTTAAACAAGAGGCAACAACCCCAAACAAAGTCAGATGAAGATGCCTAAATAGTAAACAACTTGCACTTCAACGAAAAGTAATACGACACAAAAAAAAAAAGAATAGATCAGAAATCAGAATCAAAAATAAATTTATATTTTTCATTTGAATTTAATTATGTGTTACCAAGTGTAAGTATTATTTGTATTATAAAATATATATATAATGTATTATATAATATATATATGTATATATATATTTTTTTTGTTTAGTGAAAATTGTTAACAAGTTTATAGCGAGATGTGTTTTTACCTTTTAGTGTTTTTTTTTATAGTGAAATTAGGATGATTGTGTATATATGTTTACCTTTTTTTATAGCGAAATTAGGATGATTGCATATATATATATATATAGCTAGGTCTATAATGTCTTTTATTTGTTATTTTCATTTTTTGATAACATATAATTAAAGAAAAAATTACATTTAGGTAAAAAATACATTTATAAAACATATACATATACATGTCATATTATATTCGATACATGTCATATTATATTTAAAAAACAAAATAAAATTTTTTTTTTCTATTACCTATGTACATCTGTGTATACCTAATGTATTTTCACAATAACAGAAAAAGGTCGGAAATTTTTGTTATATACACCCAAATTATATTTTTACTCGATATAGATTTTGTTTTAAAAGAGTATAAATAAAAATAAAAAAAAAAATTCATGTAAAAGAAAAAAAAAAAACATTTTGTCTCTATAGAAAAATTGAAAATTGGTTGTAGACCAAAAAAAAGAAAATAAAACAGTAAATATAATACAATTAACCTTGTAAAAAAAATACTTGTTAATCATTTTTACGCATATTTTATTTTATAAAAATGGTACAAAATGTATTACATTGAAATACATACTTAAAGTTAAATATGCAATCTAAATATATATAGGATATATTTATAGGATATAGGAAAAATTAAAAATAAATTTTGATTAATTCGTGGGCACAAAAAATTATTCAAAGCAAACAAAAAATACAAAATTACCAATAAATAATAAAATATTTGCTCTTGACTAATGGTTCTCCTTGTTGAAAACAGTAAATCACATTTTTATGTCTCAACATATTTTGTGCTTTATTTTTTCAAGCTCTGTGGTCAATTAGCCTAAGGTTACAGCACAAATGATTTTATTCGTTATCGCATTTTCTGATAATGAACGCATTCGTTTTTTGCGTGAAACGGGCGATTTTACTGCTAATACTATAATTATATTTTAAATATTAAAATTTGTATTCTTATAATAGACAATTGCAAGTATAAATCATTAACTAAAACAAAAAAGTAGATGATTTACTACATTATATTTATCACAGTGGACACAATCAGAAAATATTTGTGAAATCAATGGTTAAAAGTGTAATATAAAAATTTATTTTTTCTAAATTAGAATTTGGATCAATCGTGTTAAATCAAAATAACTCGTGTAAAAAGAGAATTAAAATTTTTTTTTTTTTTTTAATTTTCATTTAATTAAAATAATACAAAACAAGGCAGAATATAAACCAATGATTTTTAAAGACGTACATTTTTGAAAAGACAAAATAAACTGTTTAGAATTGTGACTTGCATCAAAATTTGAAAATTTTCTAAAGAATTTTATATAATAACACTTTCATGAATTTTAAGGGAACTATACATAAATAAGAAAAACCATTAACGCAATATGTAAAATTATTAAGTACAAGCTATAATTTTTGTCTTTAAAAAAAAAATGTGTACAGGTGCGTAAGTTACAGGTGTTTAAAAATAGAAAAAATTTAATTTTTGAGACTTAATAATCTTTAAATAGGGGATGGTCAAAAAAAAACCTTCTGAGACGACTTACACTAATTAAGTTGTCTTACTTGCTAATTCTAAAAGATAATTCTTCTCTTAAAATTTTAAATTTTTAACTAAAAGCGTGCCGTAGTTATAAAGGAAGAAAAATCTTGAAAAATTTGGTTTTCACATAACGGTAAATTGAAATACTAAATTTAAAAAACAAAATCTATAATTTTGATATTGATTTATAAAGATAAGAAAAAGTCCTGTCGAATGGAATTTTTAAATTGGAAAAAATTTAAGCAAAACATAAGATATTCACATTTAAAAATAGGGCTTTTTCAAAGTTTAAGGCACTGTAACTTCATAATAAGTGGAATTTTGAATTTAACAGACCATACAGCCCAGGCTATGGTCAAAGTAGTAACTTAATCCTAATATTATTTATTTCAAATGTTAATTGATTTAATGTAATTTATAAATACTAGAATAAAGAAAACAAAAAAAAAAAAAACTGCATGAAAAAGCTGTTTTATAACATTAATTTTTTTATAAGACTTACCTTATTGTTAAAATTTAATTGCTCTACCTTTAACGGTTTAGAAGTTTTGTGAACAGATGGACGGACGGAAAGACAGAGTAAAACTAATAGACACGTTATTTCAAATTTTTTTTTGGAAATATGCTAAAAAGTTCGTGTTAAAAGGTATTTAGAACTATGTGTAAAAAACTAATTCATTATTTTGTGCAACATGTTTTATTTTCTCAAAAGCTATAAATTCAAAATATGTATTAGTTTTTTAAAAAATGGACTGAAAAATATTACAAAAAATGGCATACAAAAAAGCAATTCAATATTTGTTTATATAATTACTTTATTTATTTTATATCAAATTTAAATTGAACATTTCAAATTTTATTTACTATTTCAAAATTTGGAAAATTTTTTGTCGCTTGAAAACTAATTTTTAAAAATGAATACTTATCTATTTAAAAATGTTACCAGATATTAGGAAAAATACAAATATTTTCCAAAAATTTAGTTCTATGAAGGATTTTACGATACCCAAATTATGATATTTTTTAAATTTAGAATATACACATTTTAATGAAAAATAGTAAGACTTCCATTAATTCACAAAAAAAAATGTCTTTCAATTAAAAGAATTAAAAATGTTAAAACATTAAAATTATTGATGGAAAAAATGATTCACTTTGACTAAGTTATCTTTTGTCAAATTATATTGACAACTCTTTTTCCATTAGATGTAAACACCATGTCAGTCAATTTCAATTTTTACCAAATTGCATATTAATTCAAACTAAAGTCAATTGATTGATAATATACTTGACAACATGTCACTTAATATACAGTTGGGTTAAGCAATTAATTTGTAAATCTTATTACTGTTATTTTTATTAAATTTTTAGTTGAATCAAATAAGTGACCAATTCAGTTTAAATTTAGGTTCTCACCATAAATGGAAATCAAAATTTTTCAAAAACGTATTTTAAATTTTACGTTATCCTTAAAAATGGTAAAAAGCGTCAAATTACTACCCTAACATTGTAAACGTATATTTATAGTAGGTATTAGGGCTTGTAAACCGGTGAAAAACAAAACAGGTTTTTTGATTCGATTTATTAAAACCGTAAAACCGGTTTTTCTAACCGGTTTTTCTTCTAAATATGTTTTTATTCCTTCAACTGATACATAATTTTATTTTTCTACTGTTATTCAGTAGTGTCCAGTGTGAAATGTTAGTGTGTAGTGTTCTATGTGTCCAGTGTGAAATGTTATGTCATTGCCTATTATTTCGACAAAACAAAAGCTTTGCGCACTTGAAAATTGTCGTTGTGTTGGAGCTATTTGAAGTGCGTAGTATTTCATAAATAAATAATAGCCTCAGGATCCCGACACAATTTTAAAATATTATTGTGCTTGTTATAGCATGTTTATATTAATCTGTTCTGTTATCTGTTAGATCATTATACACAATATATTATTTCTAAATATCATTTCTCAAATTTCATAAAATGAAATGAGCAATAATAAAAACCATGAGGTAGTTCTTTATTGTATATTTAAAGTAATACTCAAGGTAGTTTTTTCTATAATTGAAAAACCGATTAAAAATCGATTTACTGGTTTTTCACTTTATAAAAAACCGAAACCTGGTTTTTGTAATTTTCCGAGTTTTTACATGCCCTAGTAGGTACTTAATTTATAATTTGTAAGATTTGGTAAAAAATTCTACGGGTTGGCCACGAAATCCTAAATACAAAATTCCAAAATTCAAAATGCTAAAATTCCAAAGTCCCAAATTCCAAAATCCCAATATACAAAAATCTCAAAGCAGTTTTCTTATCATAATTTCTTTTGAATTTTTTTTTTCATTTCGAATGTGAATCGGTTTATTGAAAACAAAAATCTTGAATGCAAACATTTTTTGTCGCAAAATTTAAATAAAAAAGTCTGTTGAATGCGAAAAATGTTGAAAATGTCTACATATAATTATATTTCATTTCGTTAATATTGTGAAAAAAAGATTTAACCGTGATTTCGTAACGAACTAAAAATCACTTCAAATTTAGAATAACGCATATATATACATACATATATGTAAATATTGGCGTAAAATACGTAAAACTTTGATTTAGTAAACAACTAGAAAGTTACTTCTAATTATTTATTTGACGTATATTTAAATATACAATAGCAGCTGCCGTCCAAATCCCCACTAAATAAATGATTGAAACTCTGATTTTAAATCCACCTCTAAAGTCCTAATTCAGAATTCTAATTCAGAATCTCGCATTAAATTATATATATATATATATGTATATTTTGGGAAAAGCATATAACTTTGATTTTAAGTTTAACTCTAAAACCTTCTCTAATACACCTCCTTCTTTAATAAGAGAAAAACTGTATTTTGACTCAAAAACATATCAACAAAAAGCAAGATTCAAATAAGAATAGTTTTGGCAACATTCGGTAAGGGATATATGAATCTAAGAAGACTAACAAGTGGAAGAAACCTTATAATTTTAATGCTCATTTTAGTTATTTATTGTTACAAAATAATTTAATCAAAATTTTTATTAAATTAAAATTTATTTATGTAGTTAAAATGTAGTTATAATAAAAATAAAGTTACATATTGTAGTCAAAAAAAAAAAAAATGGAAGTTACAAAGTTGAAGATAACAAACAGAAAATGTTGATATAAAAATTGTATTTACTTTGTATGAAAGTTTTTAAAATTAACTTTATTTTTTTCCCGATTTTTTGTTTTTTTTTTTTTATATCAGATACTTTCAGATTTTTAATTAAATTATTTTCAGAAAATCATTATTGCAGGAAATTAAAAATTAATTAAAAAAATTAAAGAAAAAAAGAAAAAAAAAACAGGAATAAAAAAGGTATCAAAATAAAACAAAAAAAAAATAAATAAAAATTAAAATGTAATTAAGCTGTACTCATAAAATATTAATTTGAGTAAATTCCAGATTTTATCAAATTAAAAATATATTATTATAATCAAATATTTATATTTAAAATATACAGGATATTTTGTTAATGAAAAATTATTGAAGTAAAAATTTAATTTTTAAAAAAATGAAAAAAAGTAAAAAACAATGAATAAAAGAAGGAAAGTTTTCAAAGAAGGAAAGTTTTAATAATTTGACTTTTATAATAAAATAATCGGAAATAATAAATGGATTTACATTTAATTTCATATTTTTCCAGAAATTTAAATTTCGTGTAAAATTGAAATGACAGTTTATTTAAAAGAAATCAGAACTATTTCAGTGGAAATAGAAATTTAAATGTACTCTGAACTTATTCATATATTATTTTTCTACCTACACTTTTCTACCTATTTATTTTGTACTTAACTCAGTGAAGTTTCACACCATTAAATAATGTCATCAATGTGTAGGTGATATTGTTTAAATAAAAATGATAATATAATATAATATTTTTATACAAATGTACTTTATTCATCCAATGTGTATATATATATAGGTATAACATTAAAAAGTAAATGAGTTTTATGAAACTAAAAGGTGAATATCCTATAATACATACTTATATTTATAAAGTTCGGTAGTCACTTATAATCGATATAAAATTTTTCATTTTGTTGATTCATCTCAAAATGTGTTGACGTTTTATGTTTGTATGGTTAATAATTTTTTTTTTTTTTTTTTAATTTTTTGAACGAATGCCAGAGAAAAACAAAAAAAAAAAGTGAACAATTTACAGAAAAATAAACTATATTTACACATTGTGCAGAACTTTAATATTATTTCTGCAATATTTAAAAATTTTCATTCTCCATAATTAAAACAAATTAAATAATATTTAACAGTTTTTTTTTTTTAAACATATACAGGGTGTTTCTTAGGTAAGTGCATTGCTATATAACAATGCATATTAATTAGTAGGTGAAATTTTTGTATTCGTATTCGTTCAACTGCTTCTAAACCATTTATTTTTCTTATTTTCAGTCAAAATTACTCTAAAAATTTTGTAAATGGAAGGCTTGGTGGCCTAGTTGGTAAGAGCGTATAAAATACGCTGTCAACAACGAGGGAGTATGGGTTCGAATGCCACACATGTCGTAATTACAACTTACGACATGTATAGCCCCGCTTAAAAAGAAAAGGCTGTGTAATTAATATCCTTGTTACATTTATGTGGCAGAGAAATGCACTAAAAAAAAAAAAAATTGTAAAAATTAAAAAAATAAAATTGGAACTTTTCTTTGAGCCCTAATATGAAAATTTTTGAGTACAGAACATTAAATCCTAATATTTACCTGTTCATTGTAACAAACGCAAAGCCATATAGCAGTGATTTTACCTGGAAAATATCCTATATAAAATATAATTTATTAATGCAATTTTATTTAATTAAAATATGTTAAATGTTCCAAAAATTTGTTTTTTTTTTTGCTCGTTAATTGTTTAAATGTTAGACTGATAAGCCTTTGTCTTTAACATTCGTATATGTTGGAACTACAGATTAATAAATATAAAGGAGTAAATAAAAATGAGTAAGAAGTACTGTTACAGAATATATATCAATTAATTTGCACTCAATTACTACATGAGACAGTGCTTTGGTTATTTGTAAGTTTTTAGGGTATTAAAGTAGATGTTGAGTAGGTAAGGTATTAAAATTGTTAGTTTACTTTTAATATTTGTTTTTGTTATATAATATCTTTATTTTTCTATTGTTGGTATTTAAAGTGTTAATTAGTGTTTGTCATTAATTTGACTTCAAAGGACAAAATGGTAAATGGATCAGATCGGAAACATTTAAAAATGTTTACACTTTTACTAGGATTCAAATATTTGCACCTCAAAACAAAGTTTGACACCATACTCTATCCATTATTTCATTTAGTTCCTCCATTAACTTTTGAGATTATAAAAATTTAGTTTTTAGTTAATGATATAAGATCTTCAAAATTTTATATATTTTTTGTTTTTCTTTTTAGGTTATAGTTTATTTTCTTGACAATTTTGAACTATAGAGGAAAAAGACATCTTATAAAATAATTTTAAATGAGATATATCTGCGACACTTTAAAATCAAAATAAATGATCTACTATAAAGATTATGATCAAAAGATAAAAAATGTGACATAAAATTTGTTATTTTACAGTTGATGTGCACACCACAATAAATGAAAATACTAACCTGTTGATGATGATCTGACTGGTTCAATTGAAGGTGGTGGAGCCCAACCACAACCTGGTGGTGCCATACTATATTGTACAAATACAGGATATCCATGCATATTATTTTTTTTATATATTGTATGTATAAATAAATTTATTATATTATTTATGATAGTCCTAGATTATATTTTAATAATATATTACATAAAAAAAAAAAAAGAACTAAAAAGAAAAATCACTTTTTCTTCCTATTCTTGATTATTATTTAACTTTTTTGTTTTTTTTTTTTTATTTTATTATTTACTCATATTACATATTTTGCACGTTATTTTATTTCACTTAAAAAATTATCACAATTTTCATATAATTTTCTGTAATTTTATTTTTTTTTTTATTCCTATTTTTTTTATATTTTTTATTTTTTTATTTTAAGTTCTCGTTTGTGAGTTGATTTCCCAAAAGACGATGGTAGGCATAATAAGAAAATATAGAAATAGCATACAGCAGAGAAATGACAATATGTAACGGTAAACAGAGTAAAATGAAACGTTAAACAAAAAAAAACAAAAAAAAAAAAAAATAAAACACTTATGTATAATTCATATGTATGTGGGAAATAAATTGTATTATATAAAAAAAGGATATAAAATATTTCCACAAAGTAATTTATCAAAATATAAAAAATTTAAAAACTCGAAGAGAAAAAAAAAAAAAAAATTTAATTTTTTTCTTTTACACTTTTCATCCCAACTCTCTTCCAGTTTTATATCTGTTGTATCGTATGCAAACAATTTTAAATTTCATTTTACAAAAAAATACATTTTTTTTTTTTTTTCACTTTATATATGTTTTTATTTTTGTTTCTTATATAATTCTATTTTTTTTTATTATACATTTTTTTTTTTTTTTTAATATTTATCCTTTTATGAAAGCAGGATATATTATTATCTAAGTATTAAATAAGAAAATTTGTATGAAAGAAAAGAAATGAAAGCAACAAACGACTTTAATGTGCGCTATTTATAAACCAAACATATATTACAGGCTGATCTACTTGTATACAGGGAAATGTTTAGAGAACTTGTTGTATTTATATAATCATATATGTATATTGTATATAAGATAATGTATATATATATGTTAAATGCTCATATCGTTATATGTGACACATCAATCAACGTAAAAAACATAATAAGTATGTCCCCAATGATCAGTCATTATTCAAAGATATAAAAAATACAACCAAAAAAGAAAAAAATGAGCAAAATGACAAAAAAAAAAAAAAAAAAACAAACATTTGCTAGAAACTGAAAAAAGTTTTCAAGATATTTTTTATTTTTGCAATGAAACAAAACAATAAACAAAAAAAAAAAAAATCTTATTTAAAATAATGAAAAATTAAAAAAGAAAAAAAAAACTTGGAGAAACAAAAAGAAATAAGTCAAAAAAAAAATTTTCTCATTTTTTTTTTTTTTTTGTTGAAGTAATAACGTTAAAAACATAAAATAAAAATAAAAATAACAAAAATGTAATCAAATGAAAATTACCACAGTCGATTTCAAAGTTGATTCCTAAGACACGAATCTTAAATATAATAAGTTTATAAAGAAATGCGTATTTTTAACGTAATATGTATGTTTGTATGTAACAACGATAATTTTTTTTCTTAAATGATCCTTTTATTTAATTTTTTTGTTCCTCTAATTTTAAAAATTAAATTTAAGATGAATATATTTCGGATAAATCTTAAAATATTTACTTTAAAGTTTAAAATTTGATAATGATTTGATTGAAAGCTAATTCTGCTTTTCGGGTAGCAAGTTACTTACATTACACAAGTTGTAAGCGAATATATGAATATATAAGTACATATACATACATAGATAAAAAATATTCACTCATATATTCTTCAAAATGCATTATACAATGCGCTATATTAAATGTGTTGCATTTGCATTTTCTTTCACTTTATCTCTCACCCAAAACTTATTTGTGATGGGAACATTATTGCTGCACTAGTGTTACAATTGAAATAGAAGTTTTCGACAAGAAATTATCTGCCTGAGCTGCCGGGCAATAAAAAATTTATGTTAATTGAGACTCTTTTTTTTTTTGTTACAATATAAAATGCGCGATATTTCTAAGCAAAATCTCAATTGATAATGAGATTTACTCTAATATATAGACAAACTGAGAAAAGTAGTAACTGTTAAATGCAACACCGTCAACTAGTCGGAATCTGTTGTGTTGATGATGACTGTTGACATCGTATAATAACCGCCAATAAATGTCACTGGCCGCATAATATGTTATTCTTTTAGACACAAAAGCAGTTTAGCAATCAGTTTTGCTGGGTAGCAGGTCATCGAGATATTCCGGCAAATGAAAAAGCTGATGTACTTGGAAGAATTGATACAACTTTACAAGTCCTGTCGGACAAGGCAAGATTAGGGGTACTTCTATCCACAAGCAAAACGTTCCTTCGAAAGGAAATAACGGATATGGTAAATAACAAATGGTCAAACTTGGTGCAATATCACAAGATTGATATGGCCCAAAACCGATTTAATACGATCCAATGATCTACTTTCTCTAAAAATGGCAGATATTAGAATGACAATGTGTATAATCACAGGTCATCTAATAGGGAAGCATTCCAAAATACTTGGCTCATCCGCAAACGACTATTGTAGAGCCTGCAAAGATGAAGAAGAGGAGGAAACGATTCTCCATCTCCTTTACACATGCCCAGCTTTGTCGGCAAAAGAGAAAATTCATTTGGGGCAATATCTTTTCAACAACCTTAGCGATCTAGCAGGTAAAAATGTGAAGAGCATTCTTCGACCTTTCTGTTTCTTATTCATATTAGTTACATTTAATTTTAATGGTCATTTTATTAGTACTTTTTGGAGTTCTAATAGTTTAGAATTAGATAGTACAAAAAGTGTACAGTGCATTAATATAGAAAAATAAGAAAGTTTGTTTAAAAAGTTTTCAGAAAAAAGAAAAAAAAATTTTAAACGGCAACTACTACTATCATTACGAACATCTTTTCACCCGGCTTAGAAAAATACATTATTAACTAGATCTAGAATTTAAATCTATAATAGTGATCTTTTTTTATTATTTAGATAAATAAATAATATAAATATGGAAATTCTTAAAAGTTTTTTAAATAAGAAGCTTCATTTGATTTTTTTATTAGTTTTCAGTTAGATTTTTGTATTCTGCGAAATGTCAAATTTTCTTGCAAATGTCAAACTGTAAAACAAAAAATCATGCAAGTTGAGATGTAATTTAAAAAAATTTATGTAATATATTATTATGTATGTTGGAAAACGTATTTGGAAAACTTTATTTCATTTTTCCACTATTTTCAAATTTATTTTTTCTTTCCACTTTCCATCGCCCCAACCAATAATTTTTCCATTTTTTGCTTATATTATTTTTTTTCAGTTGAAACTCAAAAATCGAAATGTCAAATTAAATCATAATCTCAAATAAAAATTCAAATAAATTTAAGAGAATTTCTAAAATTAAATATCGAATGGGACCTGGATGGCCTAGTAGGTAAGAGCGTATAAAATACGTTGTATACACCGAAGAAATGTGTGGCGGGAATCCCACATACGTCGTAAGAATAATTCCACCTTACGACATTTACAACCGCACCTGAAAAGAAGGCTTTGCAATTTCCTTGTCACATTTCTGTGAGAGACGAATAAACAAAACAAAAAAATAAAAAATTAAATGAGTATAATAAAATAATTTTCTAAAGTACCATTTTCAAAGTTTTTACACTATTAGTTTTTAATTTTTGAGTCGGATTTTTAGTCAATCAAATGAAAACTCAATTGTAAATCCACATACATATGTAATGTAAAATTACCATATGTGAGTAGACAATATGAATGATTGTTCAAAAATATTACCGAATAGTTGTTCAAAAGATAGAAATACCTATTTTTGCTATAATAGCTAACTCGTTAATAAATTTTATGGAAAAGATAACTTTACAAGTATTTCAAAAGTATTTCTTAATTAATAAGCAAGTACTTCAAAATATTTAAAAAATTTGCTTATTAATTTCACTCTGTCCCACCGTCCATCCGTCCGTCTTGCTGTTTACAAAACTGCTACACAATTAAAGATAAAACAATAAAATTTTCACCATGGTTAGGTGAAGGTCTCATAAAAAAATTTATGTTATAGCACAACTTTTTTATGTAGCGCCAGCCATTATGGAGCTACTATTTTTTTTAATGTAGAGAAGTCAAACAGCAGGACATATTATTAACTTTATAAATCAATGCCAAAAAAATATAATTTTTTTAAATTTAGTATTCAAAATTACCGTTAAAGAAGATTTTTTGCTTCCTTCATATCTCCGAAATGCTTTCAGGAAGAACATTGAAATCCTGAGGGAAGAAAAGTGTTTTGGAATAATTATGGAATTTATCTCAGAATTTTTTTTTGTACCATCTCCTGTTTAAGAGCTATTACGACTAAAAAATTGAAAATTTATTATTTTCTGAAACCTGTAACTTAGTCACCTGTACAAAGTTTTTCAAAGTGAAAGTTAAATATTAAAAGTCCAATATTATGGCTTTATGCTGTCAGCTATTTTTAGGCTCATATCCGTGCATTTAGAGTTAAGGAGTTTAAGAGACGTTGATCTGAACCGTATTCAATAAAATTTCAATTCTTCAATTGTTCAATAATCACAAAATTTTTGATTCTATTCTTTTTTGCATAAACAAAAATAAAAATATTATTATTTTAAAATAAATGTTTTTTTTTAAATTTAGGTTATATTATGGTTTCCGGGTAATTTAATGTTTTGTTCTGGATAAAAATTACTAATGCAAAACGGTCGTTCTATTTTATATATCATAAAAATTAACTGAATGAATTATATAGGCAATAAATTTAAATTATAGAATTCGAGATAATTTTTTTTTTTTTGTTTTGTCGAAATATTTTTTTTTTTGTAAAAATATATTTTTTAAAGGGTTAAAGGATTGAAATTCTACAAATATTGCGTATATTCCGATTATTTAATGTGCCAAATGAATGGTAGCCATTTTATTTGATTTTTAACGAATAAATGCTTTTAAAATAAATTTAAAATTTATTTATTAGTAGTGTTTTTTATCCTTAAAATAACAAAATTCAAAAATCAAATGTGAAAATTAAAAAAATTTAATATTTAATTCTATATTGTTGAATTTTCATTCACTCACATATAAAATAAAATTAAATAAATGTTTCAATACTAATACATACGCATTATATTAATTTATTTAAAAATGTCGGTATAATTATTTAGTGAAAATTTCATTAAATAAAAAAAACAATAATAAAATAAAAAAATTCTAAAAAATAAGAAAGGTTTAAAAATTAAATTCATTCTTTTGTTTTTTTATTTGAATTTTACAAAGTTAAACGTTATAAAACGGAAAAGAAAATTTAATTTTTCTTCTGTTTCGTATACATTGTCATATACATATTATATTCATACATTATAATATTATGTATATGTATATGTATATATATATTATATAATATGTAATTATGTAAAAAAAAAAAAAACCATGAACTTATAGGTAAATATATATATGACATAATATATAAAATGTAAGTTTTTGATTCTTAACTTGAACTGATGTTGAATTTTCCTGCTTCATAACTCTCACATCATTTTTTTGTTTCCTTTAATTTTTCATTTCTTTCTTTGTTTTTTTTTTGTTTTATATTTAAAAATTTTATTATTTCAGACTGAATGAGACGCTCTTTTAAATTATTGTTTTTTATTTTTTGTTTGAAAAGTTTAAAAAGTAAGTAAAAATGAGAAAAAAATTATAATAAATATATTTTTTTTACTTAGTTTTGACTTTTTATTATTTTTTATTAATTTAAAAATAAACCAGTGTTGAACTCGATGTAAAAACAAAAAGAAGAACAAAAAAAAAAAATAAATAAAAAAATAAAAAAATTTAATTTAAATTCTAAATTATTTTTTCTAAAATTTAAATGTATGCCAAAAAATGGTATTCCATTTTTGTTTGCCAAAAAGAAGGTACCTATTATATTATATATATATATATAGTTGCAATAACCTAATTTTTAGTAAATAATTACTTGATAACTTTATAATTTTTACATTTATTTTTTTTTTTGGTCCTTTCTAAAAATGTTACCATTTGTTAGTTTTCGCAAGAATTAACTGTAAAGCAAATAAAAATGGGGATACATTTTTAAAAATATATATTTCGATTTTTTAATTATTGAATTTCACCATTGTGCTGTATATTTGTTCATATATCTTTAGATATCTTGTAATGATTTTACCCATGGTAATTCCATGGTAATTATGGTCAAAATATTTTAAAAGCTAAAAAAAAAAAATTTAATAAAAATAAACGTTATATAAAAGAAAATTAAAGAGGGTGCAATAGATATATAGATAGGTTTAAGAAATCATATTCTAATTATTTTTTTACAAGGATTCGATCCTTTTTATCTGATGTTGAATAATTTTATCTGACTTAAGTTTCTATATAAACTAAAATATCATCACTTTATTCTATATTGTATCTATAGCAGATAAGCCTGGAATATTATATGATTACCGGATCCTATATGATTTCGCCGGGATCATATAGGATCCGGTCGCTATCGCATACCTAAAGATGATAGGTAAACATATAAAAGATGTTTTTTTCTAATCTTACTTATTAACGATAGCGTTAATTCTATTAAAATTTAATACATTTAAATTTTTATATTTTTACTCGTTTTTTATCCTTAACCATTACAATTTTCGTTTTCTTAAAAAAAAAAAAAAAAACTGAGAAAACACAAATTTTAAAATTATTCATTTAAAGCATCCATTAATAAGTGCCTCCGAATCATATGTAAAATGCACTGGTGAAGAAGAATACGCAACGAATAGGTTTGAGAAGCGCTTGGTCAAGAACTAATTGTAATAGAAATTAAGAAACGCAAATATAGATGGATTAGTCATGTTCTTAGAAGATTAAATTGCATAACTATATAGGTCCTGAAGTGGAATCTGCAAGGAAAACGGAATCTTAAAGGTAGACCTAAGAATACATGACGTAGAACAGTTGAACGAGAAATAAAACAAATGAACAAGACATGGTCACAAACGAAAATAATTACATAAAATAAAAGCAGATGCTATACCAAAGGCTGTAGAAAAGGAAAAAAAATATTAAAAAAATAATTATAAAATTAATTTATGAATCGGAAGTATAAATACTATATACAAATATATTTATTGTTTATTAATTTTTATAAACATTTTACTTTTTTAATAAGAAAATTTTATATAATTTTCACCATTAATGTATTAAAGTGAAGCATTGGTAAACTGATAATTCATTATTACACTCATACACAAATTATTTTTATATATATAAAAAAAAAATTTTTTCATTATTATTAATTTTCATGTGAATTTTTCAAGTAAAGGGTTTTCCAATTTGAGTCATATGATTTCTAAGTGACGTTTCGGCCATTTCTAGTATGTCATGATCTGTCTTTTTTTTTTTTCATTTGTATTCATTTCATTGTTTAAACATGTTTACAATTTAATCATGGAGAGATTTACGCAAGAACAACGTTTACAAATTATTCAATTTTATTATCAAAATAATCGTTCTTCAATTGCAACTTTTTGTAAATAAACAAAACGGTAAATAAACAAAATTGTCAATTCTGGTGTGAAGAAAATCCACAAATTATTCATGAACAACCATTACATTCTTCTAAATAGATAGTTTGGTGTGGTTTTTGGTCTGGTGGAATCATCGGTCCGTACTTATTTCGAAATGAAGCTGGTAACACAGTTACTGTCAATGGAGAGCGGTATAGATCGATGATAAATAACTTTTTATGGCCGAAATTGGAAGAAGTTGATCTTGACAACATCTGGTTCCAACAAGACGGGGCTACGTGCCACACAGCACGTGCAGCAGCCGAATTATTGCGAGAAAAGTTTGGAGATTCGATTATTTCAAGAAATTGTGACATTGAATGGCCTCCAAGAAGTTGTGATTTGACACCATTAGACTATTTCTTGTGGTTTTTGTGATTTCTGTGTGGTCCATTAGACTATTAGACTAGTTATTTGAAGTCATTGGTCTTTAGTAATAAACCAGACTCTCTTCAAGCTTTAGAAGTCAATATTGAACGTGCTATTCATGACATACGACTTGATTTAGTGGAAAAAGTGCTCGAAAATTGAGTTCATCGAATTCGTTACTGCAAAAAAAGTCGTGGAGGCCATTTGAATGACGTTTTATTCAGAACTTAATTGTATCGATTGTACTTCACATTAAATAAAAAACATTTGAATTTCCTTAACAATTAGTGTGCTTTTTTTTGAAAAGAAATCATATATCACTCAAATTGGAAAACCCTATATATTCAAAAAATTAAACATACTTGTATATAAATATATAAACTTTATATATAATATATATGTATATATAAATTTTTTATTTTTTTTTTATTTTGTGTATTTTATTTTTAATATCAAATTGACTTAACAAGTTATTTTTTTTTTTTGAATTACATACACCCACACACGTATATTATATAGAATGTAAAATAATATAAAAATAATTTAAGGGATGGGGGAAAAGAAAATTTAATTTTTTAAAGAATTTTTTTAATTTAAAATTAAAATATATGACAGTTATATTTAAAATGAAGAAAATTTTATTTTTTGACATTTATATATATACGTAAATATATACGTATATAAGAAAAATTTATAAACTTACTTAATTATTTATAAAATATCTACTCATACAGATTTAATTGTATGTACTACAGTATATATATGATTTATATTATGTATATATAATAAATGTACTTCATAATAATATTTTTATTTAAATTGAGTGATGTTTTTTTGAATTGTATAATTTTATAAAAAAAAAAACCTAAAGCCAAATTTAAAATACAGAAAAAAAGAAAATTGTTCAGATTATTTATTTAATTAGAATTTAAAGTTAAAGATAAATGATATTTTTTTAAAAGAAAATTTTATTTTTCTAATTTCCATATTTAAAAGAAATAATTTTTAAAAAAAATTTATAAATTATTAATTATTTTTATTATTAAAGTTAAACTTTAATTGGATTAGCCATTTAATTTTAATAAGTTCAAGAAAGAAAAAATTAAAATGAAAATATTTTTCAATTATATGGAATTGCTTGTAAAATTTCATTAAATCGAATTAGCCCGTGCTAAACAAATTATTGGAACCCTAATTATGTAACTGACTCTAAAATCTTGAAATCTCTCTTAACTATTTTTTCAGATTCATGTAATTCAATAAAAAAGCATTTGAAATAGTTGGGGATGTTGTCCCAAAACCATCACTAAATAACTCTGATTTTGTAATTTAGATCCTTATTTTGCAATTAAATTCTGATTTTGTAATTACTTCTAAGGTACCTCGACGTGAAACCTCCTTTTTATTTTTTTAAAGTTAAAAAAAAAATTACGACCAAGAGCCAGAGTTTCACTTAAAAAAAATAGTGATTTTTAAAAAAAAAATTTTTTAAAATGACTGCAATCAACCGTTTCTTATAGTAACAGTTTTTCAAATTATGAAAAGATGTTATATGCAAGTTCTAAGTTCTTAAGTTCTAATAAATATGTTTTACAAATTTGAGAACGCTAAACGTTAGGATATATTTTAAGGAATCATATAAAAGTACTTTTATTTTTATTTGGTAACTGTAATGGTAAATATTCGTGATATACGATTTTTTTGTGTAAATAAGCCAAAGTTAATCTTTTCTCCGAAATTTTTGTTTGCCTGCTATGTATGTAATATTATCGTTTAGTAAAAGTTCACCTTTGAAATCTTTTGATTATATAAATCTACTATAATGAGATATTTATTTCAGTATTAAAGAATCTGATGATTATGTCAAGATTAAAATTTTATTTTTTAATCCGCACTTAAAAATTTGAGTTAAATCTAAATGATTTTTATTGATTTCAACTGTAGATAGAATAGCCTATTGTTGTAATTTATAACAAATTGAAAAGAATAATTTGTAAAAAAATATGATATGTTTAAATAAATATTCATAATGCGTAATATTTAACATACAATTGACATAAATCAATTAAACAATTTTAAGTATTATGAAGGATTTAAATGATTTTTAATTTTTAGCACATTTTCCAAAAAAAAAATTAAAATTTTACTTATTAGTTTTACTTTGTTCGTCCGTCCATCCGTCTGTCTTTTTTTTTTTCCTAAGGGAGGTGGGAATCTTCCAAAGACACCAAGAATTTCCACCTTGGTAGTGTCGGATTCTTTCTGACTAAACCCACCTCCCCCTTTAGTCAATATAATGGGATGAAACTCTTACCTGCGGACGCAGTATATTGGCTAGGGAGTAGGGATAGGAAAGCATAGGAAATGGATACGGAAACACTGAATTGGGAGTGGGATTGTAAGGAAACAATGAATCCGCCTATTATTATTACGATTTTGCTAACAGTGACTAAAGCCGTCACAACAGTTAGAACATGTGGTAAAGTATATAGTACTCTACATGAAGTAAATATTGAAGGCAACTCCCACTGTCACTGTAGCGGTTACTATTATTGGTATTATTAATATTATTATTATTTTACTACAGAGTCAGCGCCATCAGTGGATTACAACGAGCAACAGTATATAACACCTTACTTGCATGATATAACCAAAGATAGCCCCACTGTAGCAGCTATTATTATTATTAATATTATTATTGTTATTATTACTACTATTAATTATACGATATACATTATTACAATATAAAAGTACTACATATTATGTCTGTTGTTTATAAATCAGAAATCAGATAATTGTTTATAAAGCAGATAAATCAAGTCAGTCTGTTTATAAATCTTCTACTTCGTTTAAAGTAAAATAATTACATTTTAAGCAAGTCTCTTTAAAAAATCAATGTTGTAGAACAACTTTTTTTATGTAGCCCCACCCGTTAAGGAGCTGCTATAGTCCCTCGAAATTGGAAAAATATCTATTTTGAAATGTGTATATCTAATGTTCAGCTTAACATTTTTTCAATAGCCAAAAGGTATGATTTTAGTGAGAACCTTAAAATGTTTACAGAAAAAAGTCTCATTAAATATTAGCATATAATATGTTAACTCAAAAATTTTTTTGTACCTCCCCCTGCTTAAGAGCTATTAAGTATTAGGTATATCAAAAATGTAAATTTTGCTATTTTTAAGCGCTTGTAACTAGGCACAATAAAAAGTTTTCCGAGTAAAACACAAAAATTAAAGTTTTAACATTTTTTTTTTATATATGGTTACAACTTTTCCTAATTATATATGGTTTGCTTAAAATTAACAAATGTGACTCTTGAGTTTTCATAATTTATATTATATCTATAGAAGTTAGTCACAATTATTCTAAACTGTTTTTTTTTGTCTTTTGGAAAATGTGCTCATTTAAAAAACTTTGATTTTATATTCTGCTTTGTTTTTAGCACATTTCCAAAAAAATTTTGAAAAAATGTGCTTATTAGTTTCACTCTGTCCGTCCGTCCGTCCGTCCGTCTGTTTACAAAACTTCTACACCGTTAAAGATAGAGAAAAAAAATTTTAACCATAGGTAGGTCTTATAAAAAAAATAATTTTGTGGAACAACTTTTTCATGTAGCCCCCCCATTACGGAGCTACACCCCCTCAAACTTTGAAAAAGCCCTATTTTTAAATGCATATATCTTATGTTCTGCTTAAGCTTTTTTCAATCTGAAAACGTCATTCGACAGGTATTTCTTTTATCTTTGTAAATTAATATCAAAATTATACAATTTTTTAAATTTAGTATTTAAATTTACCGTTATGTGAAAACCAAATTTTGCATGATTTTTCTACTTTCATAACTCCGGCACGCTTCTAGATACAAGCTTGAAATTTTGAGGCAAGAAAGAACTTTTAGAATTAGTATAAGTTTGCTCAGAAAATTTTTTCGGACCACCCCCTGTTTATGAGCTATTAGGGCTTAAAAATTGAAAATTTGCTATTTTTA
Source organism: Poecilobothrus nobilitatus (assembly GCA_947095535.1). Lineage (NCBI taxonomy): Eukaryota > Metazoa > Arthropoda > Insecta > Diptera > Dolichopodidae > Poecilobothrus > Poecilobothrus nobilitatus. The sequence goes on along the minus strand of OX352774.1, from coordinate 45,747,041 downwards.
AACACCTGTAACTTAGGAACCTGCACACATTTTACTTCTGCAAGATGTAAAAATTAAAGCTACAATAATATATTTTTACGTGTGTGAAAGGTTTATTTTAATTGTAAAGGGTTCCAAAGTTGCAGCTCTTCAAAATTGTAAAAAAGCCCCATTTTCAGATGTATATATCTCGGGCTCTGCGTAATAGTTTTGCAATCTAAAACCGGCAGAAGATCGAAAATTTTATTATCTATATAAAACAATATCAAAATTATGTAATATTTTGTAATTTACGATTTAAATTTACCGTTATGTGAAAACCACATTTTGCATGAAATTTCTTTTTTCATAACTCCGGCACCCCTTTAGATAGGAACCTGAAATTTTGAGACAAGAAAGAACTTTTAGAATTAGTATAAGTTTCCTCAGAAAATTTTTTGGTAACGCCCCCTCTTTAAGAGTTATTACGCCTCAAAAATAGAAAATTTCCTATTTTTAGACACCTGTAACTTAGGCACCTGTAAAAATTTTTCTTCGGCAAGACATAAAAATGAAAGCTACAATAATATATTTTTACGTGTGTGAAAGGTTTATTTTAGTTGTAAAGGGTTCCAAAGCTGCAGCTCTTCAAAATTGTAAAAAAGCTCCATTTTCAGATGTATATATCTCGGGCTTTGCGTAATAGTTTTGCAATCTAAAACCGGTAGGAGATCGAAAATTTTATTATCTATATAAAACAATATCAAAATTATGTAATATTTTGTAATTTACGATTTAAATTTACCGTTATGTGAAAACCACATTTTGCATGAAATTTCTTTTTTCATAACTCCGGCACCCCTTTAGATAGGAACCTGAAATTTTGAGACAAGAAAGAACTTTTAGAATTAGTATAAGTTTCCTCAGAAAATTTTTTGGTAACGCCCCCTCTTTAAGAGTTATTACGCCTCAAAAATTGAAAATTTGTTATTTTTAGACACCTGTAACTTAGGCACCTGTAAAAACTTTTCTTCGGCAAGACATAAAAATTAAAGCTTCAATAATATATTTTTACGTGTGTTAACAGCTTTTCTTAGTTATATAGGATTCCGGATCTACGGGCCCTCAAAATCTCAAAAATGTCCTATTTTCAAGTTTTTTCTTATTACATGAAATTTTCAAATTTTTGTGTAAGTCACACTTCTAAACAATTTGTATTGAGTTTTGGAAATGTGCGCTTTTAAAAACCGTTGGTTTACATTCTACCTTGTTTTTTTTACGATCAAGATAAGTAAAAAAGTAGCAAGGCTTAAAATAATGTTAAGTAAAAAAAGATTTATAGGGATTTTTTTTCTTGGAATGGGAAAATCCTAAAACTTCTTAATATTTTTAAAAATATTATAATATAAAAAATGTTTGGGCTTTAGTCAGTTAAGTTTTTGTGTTTAACGCTATAGTATTTTACCGGTGCAGTGAAAAAACGCCCAAGGAAATAAAGCCTTTTTTGAATTAGAATTAAAGCCCATAATTAAAGGGAATTAAAACCATTTAAATTGGAATTAAGACCCGCACTATTTTTTCTTATTAAATGAAGAGAAAAATAAAATTGGAAAGAGAAGAGAATAACATCGTAAGGTGGAGTTTAAATTTGTAAATTTTTACTATTGTACGTTTTTTCAAATTCATGAATAAAATTTTGATAAAAATAGTTGCGTGTATTCAATGATAATAAGAGTCTGACAGTACATGGTAAAAATCTGCCTGAAGTACGTAAAATAATTGAAATTAAACTTATTTTTATAGTGTATCATTAAAGTTGTATTTCGGAGGATAGGATGGAATTATCAAAAAACTTTATCGAAAAACTTTATAGTGAAGTGGAATAAGCAAAAGTGCCCTATTACTCCCAATTCAATGTTTCCGTATAGATTTCCTATTCTTTCCTATCCCTACTGCCTAGCTAATATACTGCGTTCGCAAGTAAGGATTTCATTCCATTATATTGGCTAAAGGGGGAGTTGGGTTTAGTCAGTAAGAATCTGATACTACCAAGGGGGAATTCTTGGTGTCTTTGGAAGAATCCCACCTCCCTTAGGGGAAAAAAAAAAATATCAAAATTATACAATTATTTTAAATTTAGTATTTAAATTTATCGTTATGTGAAAACCAAATTTTGGATTAATTTGCTACCATTATTATTTCGGAACGCTTTCAAATAGAGACTTGAAATTTTGACGGCAGAAAGAACTTTTAGAATTAGTATAAGTTAGCTAAGAAATTATTTTTGGACCACCCCCTGTTTATGAGCTTGTATAGCTCAAAAATTGTAAAATTTGTTATTTTTAAACAACTGTAACAACAACTGTACAGGTGCCTAAGCTGTACACATTTTACTTCGGCAAGATATAAAAATTAAAGCTCCAGTAATGTGCTTTCACGTGTATTAACGCTTTTTCTTAGTTGTATAGGGTTCCGGACCTAATGCCCCTCAAAATTTTAAAAAAAGTCTTATTTTCACATTTTTTCTTATTTACATGAAATTTTAAAATTTTTGTGCAAGTCACAATTCTATACAGCTTGTATTGTCTTTTGGAAATGTGCGCTTTTAAAAACCGTTGGTTTACATTCTACCTTGTTTTAAAATCCAATGTATAAAATAATCCTACCGTATATACAATACATAATAATATAAATATAGTAAAATATTTTAAAAATACATAATATAAAACAATAAAAACTTAAAACTCAGACTTATGTTATAAAACAATATAAAAATCTTATGGTTACCTAAATAATCAGGTATTCCATATTATTAGGGCATTGATTTGTATGCAAGCATTATTATGTTACATATATTTTCATATATAATATACTTTTTAAATAATAACTAAGTAACAAATGTTACAAATACAAATAATATTATGATCAATGTCAAGCTTTAAATAACTTTAAAAAAAATAAAAAACAAAAATATTTTTATATGCGTGCATATAATTTATATGTGCCTACAGATATTAAAGATATAGAACACATAATTTTAATGTTCAACTTTATATTCTTTACTTTTTAAGGATCTTTCATCTTTTTTTAAATAATGTTTTAATAATGAAAATGTGTTGTTAGTTCATTTACTTATATATATATATATATATATATATATATATATATATATGTGTATATAAAATCAAGTTTTTATGTGGCAACTAATGACTTGCTTTTCTTCAACAATTTTCTGTATTCTACAAACAAAAGTTTTTTTTTTTTATTTACGTATGCATATTGTATGCATTTATGTATAATTATGCATACGTAATGTTATGCTTACAAAACACTAGATCTGTACATATAAATATTATATATTATGTTATATTATATTATATATTTATATGGTAAACATATAAATTCTTATACAATGGCCTACTTTTATAATTATAATTTTTATTCTTTTGTTAGGATAATGTAAATATACTGAAATGCATTTAACCCTTATACATCAAAATCAGTCATTCTGAATATGCTTCACTTTAAATTTTTATATATTCATATATTATTATATATTATATATATATATTATGTATTTTTTTTTTTTTTTTACAATTAAGGTTTTTTTTTTTTAATTACAAATAGAATTTGGTGTATTTAATTTGTTCAGTGTTATTATTTGGTTTCATAATGGGGTCCCCATCGATATCGTAAAAATTATTTATTTTTGAAATGATGATTTGAAAAGAAAAAACAAACCCCCGCTAAACAAATTACTGGAACCCTGATTTTATAACCAAATATAAAGTCCTTCCTAATTTTGCTTTTGTATACATATTTCAATATTAAAAAATTAAAAAACATTTTAAAATAGTAGTGACTGCCTCCACCAAACCTCTGCTAAAAATATTGAAACCCTGATTTTGTAACCAACTCATCACAAAATAGCGAAATTTTGAAACATGAAATTTTGAGACACGAGATTCTGATACGCGAGATTTAGAAACGCAAGATTTATAAAAGCATGAGATTTTGATACACGAGATTTCGACACGCTCCATTTATAAATACATTATAATGTTATAAATATAGTTTTAATTAAATTATCAAAACGTATTCTTTTGAGTTTACATATCAAGTATTTAAGCACGTCATTAAAATTCATTAATAATATGGTCTGTAACGAAATCCCGACTTTTCAAATCCTGCTTTTACATTAATACATATATTCTGGAAAAAGGAAATATGATAATTTTTAAACAAACTCTAAAATCTCTTCTAATTTCGCACACACATATAAATAAATATTCTGGAAAAAGCGTATAACTCTGCTTTTGAATCCAACTCTAAAATCCGTCTTGAATCAAATCTCGCATATATATATATATAAATATTCCGGAAAAAGGGGCAACCCTGATTGTATTATTTTTTTAGTTAAAAAATATATTTTTTTTTAAAAAAAAAGACATTAAATAGAATCATGAAAATATTTTATTTCAAGATTTTTTTTTTCGAGAAATTAGAAAGAAAGAGAAAGCTTTTTTTTCAAGTTTTTTTTGCAAGATTTTTTTTTCAAGATTTTTTTTAGTCAAGATTTTTTTTCAGGAAAATGGCGTGCTTCCTTCAATATGATATGGTAACGCATCGTTAAAGATAAAAAAAAATACAAGTTTAAATGTAGAACCAAAGGTTTTTAAAGACGAACATTTTTCAAATAAACAACGAAAACTGGGGCTTTATAATAGTTAGGTTTAAACAAAATTTTTAAATTTTCTTAGAATGTATTAAATAAAATTAATTATTAAATGTATTAAATAAAATTTTGTAAAAAATCAAGAGACACTTTTAATAATTCTAAGAAAACCCTATATAATTAAGAAAAGCTTTTAAAACCTGTAAGAACATATAATGTTGTAGCTTTAGTTTTTTCGTTTTACTTTGAAAATATGTCAGTACGATTGCCTAACCTACGATTACCTATTGCCTATTGTTTCGCCACTACACACAAAAGTTAACACAATTACGTCGCTATAATGTGTCAGTAGCGACAGTGGCAATATAGAATGTGACGAAACAAAAAATTTTAAAAATTATTCGATAAATGTAGAAAATAACTTTTTTTAACTGTTTTAAAACGTAGGAACGTATGTGACACTTTTTATTTTACGTATAATCTCGTAAAAATTTCGACACATCAGTAGAAATGACTAGAAATTTTATATTTCTGCGTCAACTTGGTCATAAATTAAGAGATCCGATAAATGAAGAGAAATTTCTGCTTGCGATAATGGCTCTTAATAAGGTTGTGGTACAAATAAAATCTCTGAGGTAATTTATGGATTTATAAAATTTTTCTTCTTTTAAAATGTCAAGATTTTATCTAAAAGTATTGTAGGGATATGAAGGAAACAAACTTTTGTATTCATATAACAGTAAATTTAAATACTAAATTGTAAAAACTTGAATTATTTTGTTATTAATTTTTAAAGGTATTTGACGTCTATAGATTAACAAAAAGTTAAGCAAAATCTGAGATATTCACATTTGAAAATAGGGCCTTTTCTAAATTTGCTTTAGCTCCGTAATGAGTAGGGCAGTATAAAAAAGTTGTTCTACAACATTATTTTAAGGGCTATGGGTAACAACCTTCTATCTTAAATGGTATAGAAGTTTTGTAAAGAGATAAAGGTACGAAAGGACGAACGGACGGACAGAGTGAAAATAACTAGATAATTTTTCAATTGTTTTTTTTGGAAAAAGTGCTAAAAATTGCAGTGTGAAAAGAACAATGGCAATAATTCAATTTATAACACAGATGGAAATGATTTAATTTGCAAGAAATCGAAGAATAATTTAAAAATATGTTAGAAAATCGTAACAATAGTTCAACTGTGCGCTGTATAATTCTTATTATTTTTTAAGTTGAAAATTACGCGGGAATTTACATTAATTTTTCGTGAAATATTTTAGTTAAATAATAAAGCATCACTAGGTCACTAAAATAAGAAGAAAGGAAACCAATATAAATATTTGTTATTAAAATCACTTTAAAACTTCAATAATGATTAAAAATCCATTTTATAATTTTAACGAATTTTATTTCTAAAACAATATTATCTGGTATTATATTGGGTCGAATGCATAAAACTAAGCTTGAACTCAAATTTAATGTTTTAATTCCAATGCTAAAAACTACCAGTTCCAAAGTATTTTTGTCTGACAAAAATAGAATTGAGTTCAAGCTTAAGTTTTATGTATTCGAGCCATTGACTGTGAGAGGTATCTACTTTTCTATGAAACCTATAGCTATAAAAATAGAACATAGAGAAAAGAGTTTTTCAATTTAAAGAACTGTTACAAATATTAATTAAGTTTATAATATAATTAATATGGTATAAGTAAAACCCAAAAAAGTATTCTTAAAATTTGGTAACCATATTTTGTGTTATTTACAAAAATGACATTAATTATTACTTATGCTTGGGTATTTTCATAAATTTTGAAAATATAAACTTTACAACTCTTATTAAAATCTGGAATTATTTCAACATTTTTGTTTAAAAAATTGAAACTCCATACAAATACTACCTACCCTATACAATCCTACCCCTTCTTTTTTCGTTTTTGATATGTATAGGATGAATAACCTTAGTTTGAAAAAAAAAAATATATACAATTAACAAATTCGAACTGGTCATGCAAAATTAATGTCACTAAAGTGTTGAAACGTAAATACCAAAGGTAAATATTAAAAATGGTATTCTTAATTTTAGTTAATGAAAATATAGGTGTAACATTTCAATTTTTTGTTTTTTTTTTCATTATACATTTTCCTTCTCATCCTTGTAACAAATTACAATATTGCATGCATTCTAACAAACTTAATTTTTAAGTATTCATATTTAATAAAAGCCATAATTTGTTTTTTTTTTTTTGTTTTGAAAAAAAAAAACAAAATTCCAAAAAATAAAATTAATGACTAAAATCCACCTCAAAACTTAAATAAAAATTTTGTGCTGATCGCAAAAAAAAAAAATGGGTACTGAAAACTTAAAGATTTACATCAACAAATTTATTTAAAAACCAAATAAGTACCTTCGTATAATGAAATAAAAATTAATTTATAGTAAAGCAAAAGCAAAAAAAAAAAAAAGGAAAAAAAAAGGACAAAAAAATATAAATAAAGGAAAACAAATCAAAGAATAAAACAAAATATCCTATTAGTTTAAAATTAACTGTTATTTTTATAGACCGAAGAGAGTAATAATAATATATGGAAATATAACAAAAAAAAAAAAAAAAATCTTATCAAGGATTTAGATTTAAGGATTTATTTTTCTATAATCTTATAATCTCTTCTCATTTACTCTCTCCCTTTTCAGATTTTTTCTTTTATTTTCTCTGAAAAAAACAGATGTGACAACAGAAAAATCATTAATAGAGAAATTAAGAAAAAGGAAATTTTAAAGAAATTTTTAGGGAAATTTTAAAGAAAATATCCTATATGCATATATAATTTCATTTTCCTTCAAAATTATTAGTGAGAAAATTGTGAAATTATAAAAAGGAAAATTTTAAATTATTAAAACAAAAAATATCCTGAAATTTTTTAATTAATTCATTGAGAAATTTTTAAAATTTTATTTTCGAAGAGATAATCTACCAAATGGAAATTTTCTTTTGGGAAATTTATATTTTGATGAAACAATAATATTGATGTTTACTAAAATGTTTGTTATAAACTTATTAATAATGGGAAATATTTACAGTTAAGATTTTCCTATAGAAAAAAAATTGTCAAAATTTCGTTTATTGGGGAAAATACTAATTTTTTTTTGTCTTATAAACATATGATGTGATGCTTTTCTTAAAAATAAAATGAAAAAATTGTGTTTTTACTGTTTTTTTTATCAATTCCTGTTTCCTATATTGTATATACATACATACATACATACACGGATATTTATATTTTTTTTGTATGTTGTTGATAAATTTTATATCGATTTCTTTTCTTTCAATATTATTAAAAACATTTTTTAACATTTATTTACTTATATATAATATATATATCTATCTATATATATATATATATATATCAAAAACATTTCATCTATAGATTATTTTTAAATTATTTGGAACACAATATTAAATTGTATTAAATTTTTGTTACAAATTACATTTTTTTTCTATATTCTTAAAATTTATTTAATCACTTATATTTTATTATATTAACATTTATAAAATATTTTAATCAAATAACTAATAAAATAAAAAAGACACGTTCAAAATAAACATAATAATATAATAAAAATAATTATATTTATCGTTTAATAACCACGTGAAAAAGGTTATACTATAAACACACCGCACCTGACTTTAACGCACTCTCGTTTAAAGGACGACTGAAAAAACAAAAAAACATCAATGAGAATTTTTGAAGCATCGGAATTATATTGAAAAAGCACACAAAACAACAACAAAAAAAAAAAAAAACCTTAACATTTTTATTTTTTATTTCAAAGAATCTTTTCAAAAGATATCATGAAAATGTCAAAACCACTTGAAAATGTCCTTTTTGGTAATTTTATTATTAAATCGTATTACTGAATTAAAAAGAGTAAAACCAAAAAAATTTAAGGCAAAAACAAAAAAAATCAAAAAAAAAATAAAAAGCAAAAGATAAAAAATAAGGAGGATTTTTAACCATTTGGGAAAATTATAATATAAGGGGTATTTTGATCTTTAATATAAATAGAATTGAAGGTTAGTCCCTTATGAACTTTGATACAATTTTTAAAGAGTAATTTTTGCATTATTTTTTTTTTTTTGTTTGCTTGTTTGAAAAATTCTCTTAAAATTCAGAAAAATAAAAATATTTAAAACGCATGCGTTTGATTAAAAAAAAACAAAAACTTGGATAGGAATTTAAAAAAAGAAAATAAAACCATATGACAGTAAATGCATTTTATTTTAATTATTTTGTTTCTTTCTGTTTTTGTTTTGTTCCAAGTTTAAGGTCTTCATCATTGCAATGAAATTTTTATGGGTATAGTGTAGTACCTGTATTGGTAAGGTTTTATTATTTTATTTTGTATTAAATTAATCGTTTTATTTATTAAATTTTTACAGTTTTTCCAATAATTTTATTATATTATTGGGAAATTTAGTGTTTTTTCTTTTGTTTTTTTTTTTTTTTTTTTGGTTATTTATACGATATACCTACAAAAATGGAAAAATAAATAAAATATTTTACACTTTAGCATAAGGGCTGGTATGGTCTTCAATTTTGATTTATAATTTGTTTTGATTTTGTGATGTTTTTTTTTATTGGTGAAGACTGAGCTGACGCGTAAATTAACACTAAGACTGTAGAATTGTAGTGTATGTACCTACAAAATATAGAAGAATCTATTCGGTCATAGTTGATGTAAAGTTTCCCTAGATTCATGTCACAATGATACCAAACTGACGAAAGAAGCTTCGAAAGTTTCTTAGAACCATGTTAAACTTTAGAAAAAGAAATTAGCGATATATTTCTAGACTTTTTCTTAACAGACTGCAGGAGGTGCAGAGAAAATGTTTCGCCCTCTCTATTGCGCGTGATATTTCCTGATGTTACAATTTAAAAATTTTATTTGACTTATTAAATCACTTATTATTATTTAATTCGTTTAATTTATATTATTAAAAATCATATATGTACATATTTATGATAATATTCAAAATTAAAAATTTCTTCTTTATGTTATAATATCAGAATGTATTTTGCAATATTCATATACTATGTATACATATTTTGAATGTATTAGGACAAAGTATACATACTTTGGTAATTAATAAAAATAATTTGTAAAAAAGGATATAAAAATAAACGATAAAAAATTTAAGATTTTACTAAGAAATTAACTACTAAATTCTGAATAAAAAACTTTATTTTTCTTAAGATTAAAAATCTGCTTTAGGTTAAAAATTACTTAGAGAATTTTTTTTTAACTTCACATTCAACGACCATTAAATGCCCGGCGAAAACGAAATTATTGAAAATATTGAATTTAAAACATCAGTAGATCACAAGGATACACATTTAAAACTTAAAGACTATAAAATTTGAAACTGACGACGAGTTTTCTGAAAAATAATTTTAAGAATTTCTTTTTCTGGATCTAAATAAAAAATATTAATAAATTAGCATTTTATAGAAAGTATTTGTAGCTCAAGTATTTATTACCAATTTAAGACATCGGAGATCTAATATAGCTCATATACATTTAAGTAACTAAATGACGGAATTCGTAATCTGTTAAAAATTTAAGTAGTTTTAAATAATTAAATATCTACTCTAAAAGTCTGTCAACACACAAGTAAGAAAAATGTAAAAGAGGGAAAGTAGTGATTTCTTAACCTCAATGAATACGTCAGTTATACGTTGAAGCATAATTTAATTTATCAAAAGTAAAAAAGTAATGAAGTGAAACTGTTAGGTTAAAATTCTTAAATGATTTTTTGAACATGTAACGTTGACAAATGTTATCTTAAGATTTGGAAAATACTATGAATTGATTTTTATACTGTTTTGTTATACTTTGACAAAAATAAAACTATATTTACATAGAAATTAATTTAACTCATAAAGATTTTAAATAGTAACTTTCTTTGATAATTTTTATTGTTTACTTCAATGTTCGACCAATTAACCGCATTAGATTTGTTTATAGGATTATTATGGTCATAATTATTATTATAAATCATCAGTATCATCAATTTATCCATTATTATCTTTTCTGTTACCAATATTGTACAAAAAAAAAAAAAAATTGTTGTTTTATTTACGCAAATAGTTTTGGGGCTAAGGTTAGTTTTCTGTGGGTGTTAAATTATTTTTGCCCACAATTATTTTTATGCTTTTCACAATTATTTACATTTTTTTTTTTTTGTTTTCTTCTCATTTTTCTCTCCTCTTTGTTTGTTTTGGGATTCCGTCAATTTCATCAATTGTTTTCCTTTTAGCTTTTGATGAAAAAAAAGCCTAAAGGAAAACCAAAAAAAAAAACTCAAAAAAAAAAACTCAAAAAAAAAAACAAAAAAATGTTGAATTTTTTTTTTTTTATGGTTTTGTAGGAAAAACAATCCTCGAACGGAAAATATCAAAAATGAAAATCAAACCAAAATTAAAAATTGAAAGAACAGGAAAAAAAAAAATAAAAAAATAAAAATAAAATAAGCATTCAAACAAAAAAAAACAAACAAGGATAAATCACAATAGCCTTTGGGCAAGAAAGTACCAAAATTTAAAGGAAGTAATAGGAAAGAAAATTATAGTATAGAGTAAAAAATATTTTGCATAATTTTGGTTTGATTATGGTTATTCTTTATTTTTTATTAATTTTAGCTATGAGAACAAAAAACTTTGTACAGTTGTTTTAAGTATTTTTTATAACTTTTTTTTTTTTCAATATAATTTTAAAATGCATTTTGGAACAATTGAATTTTTGATTTTCAAGCAAATAAATATCCTTGAAAATAATAATTTTATAAGGATGTGTTTTTTTCTTTTAAATATGAAATTCTGCTTTTTTGTAACAATTTGGAACTTAAATTGACCTAAAAAAGTGCAAGTCATTTAAAGTTGCTTAAATTTACTTTTATTTTTGTTTTTTTATAGGTAAGTTTTTAATATTTAAAACTTTAAGATAATTTCCACTTGAATGTGGTCTTAAAAATAAAGTTATGAAGAATAATTTGTATTATAATTATGGCAGTACCTGTAAAATTAAACGGTGCTAAGGTAAATATTTTCAAAATGAAAGTATAGTAGTAAGCGTTTAAGTAAAAATATATCGGAATATATTTAAATTATAGCTGTGTTATTTCTATCCAGTTCCAGGTCTACGTAAGTTTTTTAGCATATGAAGATAATATAAAAAAAAAAAAGTAATTGATTTATTGTTGTTTTTATGTGTTAAAACATTGTTCTAGAGACCTTGAAGCAGATTAAAAGAACATAATTAATGATCCAAATTTTGAAAAATTTCTGTTTTATTAAACTAAAAAAAAAATACCAACTAATTGGTATTGACAGAATGTAAAAAGCGTTTTTTAAAAAACGCGCACATTTTTCAAGAGACTTTTATTGTCTTTAGATAATTACAGTTTAGATAATTCAGAAACGTTGTTAAGGCATATAAATTCTTTTATGAAATATAAATTTACAGGTGTCTAAAAATAGGTAATTTTTGACACCTTTAAGAGCTATATAAGCAGAGGAGATACAAAAAAGTTTCAGAGAAGCTTTCAAAAATTTCACATAAAGGAAATTTTTTTTTTTTTAATGCATTTCTCTGCCACATAAATGTGGACAGGAAATTACACAGCCCTTCCTGTTCAGGTTGGGCTGTACATGTAGTAGGGGGAAATAACTCAAATAACTAGGCCACCGAGGTCCCAGGTAAAATTTAAATACTAAATTGCAAAAGAACTACATTATTTTGACATTGTTTTTTTTAAAGCTAGAGAAATATTTTATTGTTTAGCGTTTAAGTTTCAAAAAATGTTAAGCAGAATCTGATATGTACGAATTTGAAAAAAATAAGGCGTTTTCAAAGTTTGTGACTTGTGAAGCAGTAGCTTCGTAATGACTGAGGCTAAAAAAGTTATTTTACAACATTAATTTTTTTTTATGAAACCTAGAGTTAAAATTTGCTCTAGCTGTAACGGTGCAGAAGTTTTATAAATACAAGGTCAGATGGATGGAAAGAGTGTACAGGGGCAGATGGAGAAATTTTTGAATAATTTTTCAAAATATATTATTAGTTACACATATATTTAAATAGAACTCATTTGTTAGTCAGTTTTGAACAATTAAATAATCTTGTCAGTCAAGCTGTAAAACACTTTGAATATTTTACTGATAGCTTAATCTTTCTAATAAAGCAATTAGATAGGAGATTTGGAACAACTGTGGAACTTTTTCATTCTTTGTTATATTTCGTTGCTTAATATTTCATTCGTTGATATATTTTCATCTCAAATAATGTACAAATTTAGTTAACAGTAGATAAAAGATTTTTCCATTCACCCTAGTTATATAAATATGATCATATTTACCAGTAAAAAAAAAGAAAGCAAGACAAATAAAAGAAAAAGCATGAATCTTCTCATTACATAGTATATGCTTTGTACAAAAAATAAGTTCAATGTTTTATAATAGGTATAAATTTAATTTTTTTATTTTTTTTATTTATTTGTTTATATTTACAATTTTACAATTATAGCTTTATAATTTTTGATAAGATTTTATACAATTTCATAAATCATTCCAAGCAGACGTAAAATGGATAGGATGGTGTAGGTGTAATTTAAGATTAAAATCTCATTATATCCTATATTTATTATAATGAATGGATAGTCTTCTGATTTATAAAATAAAGCAAGTTCTTACAATTCTTGACCCGTCATATATCTTTTCTTCATTTACCAGTAGGAAAAAGAGTAGTTTATACTCTTTCTACTAGTATATTAAGATTCTGTTCCTAATTTCTTCTATGCTGTTTTCTATAGGATTGGTTTTAACAACTTAGTCTCTGTTAAACTTATAGGAATTTAGACTTCAAAATAGATCTACCCTTATAGGTTATAAGAATAGGGTTTCGCCAATGTATCCCTTTTACATTAAGCGAAAAAAAAAACAAATGTTGCCCTTCTGCTTCCGTGAATCCATAATTTATTTAAAATAATTTTAAAATCATCACTCATTTTAAAATTGAGATTTTTAAATACATAAATATTAAAATATGTTTTTTTTTTTTTCAATTATGGTTTACGCCATACATTTTATAAATTATGAAGAAGAAAGCTAAATTCTGATTGTAATTTTATTAGAATTAGTATTATGATGATTGTTGGGATGATGATATACCTATTGATTAATGTGACGTTGTCCAAAGAGAAAATGTTTGTTTATTTTAATTTATAAAACTTTTATACTAACATCAAAAGGAAAATTTATTAAACATGAAAGGAAAATATTATGTTTTAAAAAGTTGATAAAAAAAAAAAAATTATTTTTCCTAAATTGTAAACAAACGAAAAGTTTTTTAATCTTCCTAAAATAAAAATAAAAAATTTATTAAAATAAGATAAAAAAAATATCTTTAAAAAATTTAATGAAAAAAAATTATTTAAAGTTCTCAGTAAATGAAAATGAAAATATAAGTTAATTTTAATGTATATGATATGATATTAAAATACTGAGTTTTAAAAATGTTTAAAAAAATTTTTTTTTAGCTATCTTGTATTGGCCCTTATAAAATAATGGTAACACGGAAATCATTTTTTGTTTAGTGAAAATAGTTAAAATTTTTTAAATATAAAATTTAATATTAAGGAAAAGTAATTTTCTAATTGACCAGTTAGTGTTTGTTTTCCGATAATACTTATAGAAATATGTAATTTAAAAATATTTGTCTTAGGCTTCGCTCCCAAAATTCGTTGGGTATAGATTCGAAACCCCAAAAAAAAAGTATATGTATAAGTAATTATATCCCCGAAAAAAATGATAAAAGGCGAAAAAGTTCCTTTTGAGCTAATAATTTATATTCATGTGAATGGTCCAAAAAATAAAGTTAAAAAATACCCCAAATTGTCGAAAATTGAGGCCGTTTTTCATATGAAAAATCATCCCAAATCTAATACAAAATTTTGGGATCTTTTGGCTTTTTTTTTTTTTCTGGCTTAAAATTCGTTGGGCGTAGATTTATTAAAAGCCATAAGATCAAATATTTGAAAAACTAAACAAAGTAATAATATTACAAAATTTTTTGAAATTGAATTAATATAATTTATTCGTCAGAAAATATAATTAATTCCCCACAAAAGTGAAGTTCAACTTATTAAGAATATGAAACAATGATTTTAAATAATTTAAACGCAAAATTAAGTCTCTAAAATTGTGATTTTTGTCCTACACACCTATTTTTACCTACATAAAATTTTTCTAAAATTTTTAACTCAGCTTATTTTTTTAAAAAATGTTCTATGTTGACTTTTTTCATATAAGCAGTAAATCCTAATTAGAAAATAAAATAGAATATAAAATTAAAGAGTTTCAAAAAGGCTAATTTTCCAACACATTCAGAAAAGTTTAGAATACTGTGAATTATACCAAAATTTGTTGATTATTCTTAGAATCTTAAAAATAAGAAAAATATGTATAAAATCAAAAATCTAAATAATCTTAATAATTTAAGAAATATTATGCTCAATTTTATTACAGGTATTCTAATAAGGTGAATACTTCAGGTACAGGTATTTAAAAATATCAATATTTTCAATTTTTGATTCCTAATAAGTAAATAGAAGGAGGACCAAACATTTTTTTGAAGTAACTTATGCTAATTCTGAAAAATCTTTCTTCTTTCAATTTTAATATTCTAGCTAAATCCATGCCGCAGTTTGAAGGAAGCAAAATCTTGTAAAATATTGTTTACATTGTAAATTAAAATAGGTACTAAATTGTAAAAAAAAAAAAAAATGTATAATATTATTGATAAAGCCAAAAATAGGACTATTTCAAACTTTTAAAGGCTGGGATCTTCATAATCGGTTCAGTTACATAAATGTATTGTTCCACAACATTAATTTTTTTGAAAGACCTATCCATAGTTTAAATTTCATTATTTTATCTTAAAGAATTGCAAAGCGGCGTTCGTAGGGGATTGAGTACACTTTAATAAGCGTTTCGTAAGTGTACGTTTCAAACTAATAATAAGCAAATTTTTCGAATTTTTGTTTTCTGAATTTTTTCCCTTAAAATGAAATTATATCATATTTTATAAAAAAGATTTTTTGAATTGTAGCTCCAGAATTTGAAAATTTTTGATACGTCATAATTATAATAGATGATGTAGGAAAATGTTAACACATTAAATCGTCTATAGATTGGTAAATAATATCCGTTTAAAGATATTTAACCAAAAACAAAGAAATAAAGAAACAAACAAACAAATTGAGAAAAAAAAGAATGATGGCAAAGCTAAGTTATAGTGTGGGGAATAAAGTAGTTCAGAGTAAAATAAAAATCTATTTCTATAATATCCATAATTTTCTCTGGATAACACTAAAATTTTTTTATATACTGCTTATTAACCATTACGATCTTTTAAGCCAAACATAGTTTTTTGACCTTTTTTGGACAATGAAATTAGATGAGTGATTAATTATAGCCAATTAAATATTCTGAAAAACATTGGCCACATTTTTTTTTGTAACAATTTTTATACATTTTAGCTGCCAGACACGCAGTTTTAATTAATCATAGAAATTTTATAATTATTTTGTATTTTTGTTATTATTTTTTAGTGTATTCTCCTGCTACATAAATGTGTTCATGGTATCTCGATGTTTATAACGTATTTCATACTCTCTTACCCATTAAACCACCGAGGCCCCGTAATTATATTTTATATTTGAATTCTTTATAATAAATTAAAGCAAATGTTTTTATTGTAAATAAAACGGTGCACTGACAGAACGCCCGAAAAAATAAAGCCCGCGGCCTTTAATTCCTTTTGAATTGATCCATACTATTTTTTGTTATTAAAAGAAGAAAGTAATAAAGCAAACGCTTTAGGAGGGATTTTAGAGTTTTGGATAAAAATTGGGGTATCCCCTTTTTCCAGAATATTTACTAATATGTATATGTACAAGATTCTGAATTGGGAGGGATTTTAGAATTGAATTCAAAATCAGGATTATACGCTTTTTATAGAATATTTAGATATATTCATATGCGAGATTTGAATTAGGAGGATAATATACATATTCTGGGAAAAGTGTATAACCCTGATTTTGTAAACAACTCTAAAATCTTTCCTAATTCAGAAACTCTCATATGCATAATATCTAAATATTCTGTAAAAGGCGTATAATTGTAATTTTGAATTCAATTCTAAAATCACTCCCAAAATCCCTGAGGCCTTAACAATGAGACAAAAGTTCGATGGGACATGTCATCAAATAAAATCCAGTCAAATGAAATACAGACTCATGAGAATAACCTTTGTATTACTCAGTGGGCTGTAATTCTTTTTCGAAATGGACTTAAAGCCCACTATCTATCAGAATTAAGACCCGTGAACTTTAATTATTTTTTTTGAAAAGGATTGGAAAACTCACGGACGTTAATTTCAAAAGTTTTGAAATTAAAGCTCGCGGGCTCAATTTTCTCGGGCGTTCTGTCATTGCACCGAATAAAATATAAAGTGACATACTGTCAATTAAAGTTTTTTTAATAAATTCCTAAAAGGAAGCTATTCCTGAATACAACAACGACATGCGCCTTTGATATCCTGTCATATTAGAATCATCATATGTAGAAAATAAGTTTAACAAACAATATTAAGTAACATGTGGTGAACATAAAAATGAGAACAGAATTTTAAAATTGAATTTTTCTTAGTTTGAGAAACTATCAGTTTTGGGATGTTTATAAATTTTTTCTTTAACAGAAATTTATACAACAACTAAAAATAAAGTTCAATATATTTTACTATAAACATTTAAATTAAAATTTTAATATTTAAATTGGTTGTTTTTGATGTAATAAGATTTTTGTTTTTTTAATAGATATCATGTAGGTTAGGTACATATAGTTTTAAATTTATGTTTTTTATGGTAAATTAAAAACAAAAAAAATAAATAAATAAATAAAATTACTATTTTTATAATATTACCATGGAATGTATAAGTGCATTAAACTATAGTTTCATTTTTGTTTCGTTAAAAACAGAAAAAAAAAAAAACAAAATATCACATATTTTTATAAAATTCATTGAAGATAATGTGGAAGAAAAAGAATTTTTATCATAATTTTATTTTTTGTTGAATAAAAAAAAAAAGTTTTCTTAGATGAAATCAAAAAAAGAAGTATGGAAACTTTTTTAACTTGTACGAAAATGAAAAATCTTTATTCGTTTATTACTCAAATTACTGTGAACTTAGTTAGCAGTTTTTCATTCTTTCGTTTAATGAAATATTCTTTTGTTTGTGTTCAATCAACATCCCAAACCTTTACAAAATTGAATATTCCTTTTTTTTGTTATGTTTGTTTCTTATTTTAACCCAATTTTCAAAATAATGAAAACAAATAGCAAAAAAATGAATAGTTAATTCTTTTCATTTTGTTTTAAAGTGCTCTTTTCTTTTAAACCAAAAATTTTTATATAAGAAAAGAATATTATGATGCAACATACTTTTAAAATTTTTTTTTTTTTTTTATCATTTGAAATGATTTTTCATTTTCTTGTTTTTTGGTAAGTTCTTAATGGATATTTAACTAAGAATGGTAACGCTGGATTAAAGAAATATACAAAAATAAGATAAACATTGACAATGTATAACGTACGAATAACAGTTTGTTACAACTGGGTTATAGGGTAGTTATAGAAATATTTTTGAAAACATTTTTAATAGAAAAAAAAAAAAAATAAATAAGTATTAATAGAAAATTTCAATTTTTTAAGCTGTTAAAGATCTAAATTTCGAAGAAATTTATGACGTTATAACGATTTATAATTGACATACATGAGACATCCATGTTATTTTATTAAGATATGCCGACCTAGTAACTGTTTAAATTAAACCATTTAATTTTGTCACAAATTTTTTTTGTTTATTTCGGTTTATTTTACCGTATCCCATTCCAGTTACAACAGTGTACACTGAAAATATCGGTGCAGTGACAGAACGCCCGAGAAAATAAAGCCCGTGGGTTTTAATTCCAAAAATTTTAAATTAGGAGGATTATATACATATTTTGGAAAAAGCGTATAACCCCGTTTTGCAATCAACTCTAAAATCTCTCCTAATTCAGAAATTCGTATATGCATATATCTAAATATTGTGTAAAAAACGTATAATACTGATTTTGAATGCAATGCTAAAATCTCTCCCAAAACCTCTGAAAAAATTCCTCTCAAAATCCCTTTTGTCTCATTGAAATCATGCCTTAACAATGAAACAAAAGCTCCATGGGACTTCTGGCTCATTGAAGTTAGTCAAAAGTCGCAATAGGACTACTGACATGTCATCAAATAAAATCCAGTCAAATGAAATGCAGACTCATGATAGTAATCTTTGTGTTACTCAGTGGGCTTTAATTTTTTTTTCGAAATGGACTTAAATTCCATTATCTAAGTAAATTAAATTTGTGTAGATTTAAATAAACATTTCGAGATTTCGTATATATCAATTCTTAATCAAAAATAAAAATGTTATTTAAATTGCAAACTAAGTTTTCGGATATGTTAACGGTTGAAATACATTTATAATGTAGAAAATAGTAAATCTTATAATCGACCATTAAATAAAACTACTAAATTTTAAAATCTACAGAAGAATGGAGATCAATAGGCTAGATATGTATTAAGAAAACAAATGCAATATTTGTGAGCTTAAAAAAACAAAGTAAAGTAAAA
Source organism: Poecilobothrus nobilitatus (assembly GCA_947095535.1). Taxonomy (NCBI): domain Eukaryota; kingdom Metazoa; phylum Arthropoda; class Insecta; order Diptera; family Dolichopodidae; genus Poecilobothrus; species Poecilobothrus nobilitatus. Next base: position 45,727,629 of record OX352774.1, on the reverse strand, counting down.
TATATCAAAAAAATTAAAAAAAAAACGATTTATAGATCTGTATTAATTGGAACATTGTGAAGATTCGTAAAATTATGAAATACAAAAGCATTATATGTAATTATAATGATGAGAGTAAAAAAAAAGTAATATGCAGAAAACGTGCACGAAAAGGTAAAATGACAATAAAACTCTTTGTGAAATTGTGGTAATTTTTGGCATCAACATCTGTATTTTTTCTTTATTATTTAAAAATTATTTTTATATTTAAAAAAAATTGTGAAAAATCAAGAAACACTTTCTTCACTTGACCTGCATCTCTTAAGCTAGTGATTGTACACGCATTTTTCTGCGATTTTCTAAGATTCTGAGATTTTGTCCAAGATCTTCCTCCTCTCAAAAATTAAAGGTTTTCACTGAATTGGTTCTACACATGCGGAAAACCCCAAAGTTAATAAAATTATGTGGCTTTTACATAATTACGACGGTATAAACGGAGTAGGGAAAAATAATGTAAATTTTATATTGATTTATCTGGAGCTTATAAATTTTTCCATTGTTTGACGCTTTTAGATTGAAAAATTGTTCAGCCGAACTTGAGGTATAAACATTACGGTTTTTTTTCTACTTTGAGAGCTTGGTTAAAATTCCGTAATTGATTAAAATTAAATTGTACAACCTTAAAAGGGGTAGAAAAAATAAAGGAGGCGGATGAAACAAAGAAGCGACAAATAGAGTGTAACTAATAAGCAAATGTTTCAAAAATATTTTGGAAAATGTGTTAATAACCTAAAATCTATTAAAATCACAAAGCACCAGAATAAAAAATTTGGTATCAAAGTATCAAAATTAAATATTTTATAAGTTTTGAGGTACAAATAAGATCTGGTAATGTGGTAAGGTGGGAGGGGTACTTAAAATCCTTTTTATTCTATTTATAAATAAAAATAAATCTGAATTCTACAACAAAATTACAAAATATTGTTGTTTTTAGTTTTCAAAACTTATTAACTTTTTACTAATAAACCAATATGTTAATATCTTTAACCTGCAACCTGATTTTAAAAAATTTCTGATTGGAAGAATCAAAGTTTTTTTTTTTAATATTGTTGTAAAAGAATAAAAAAAAGAATATAAGTATAAAACAGTTTGTTGTGACCTATTTTTAAATGCAATCTTATTCTAAAAAAAAAAGAAAAAGTTGAAGAATATCAAACAAAAAACCAGCAAGTAACTTACTATTGTACATAGTCAATAACTTTTGATCTTGTTTATTTTATTTATTGTGTTTATTGTAGAAAGAATGATTTTTTAATTAAGAATTAAGGTTACAATAATCATTATATAAATATATCAATGTACGTTAAATGTATTTGTTAGCGTTCAGTTTTTTGCAAAAGTAAATTTTGTGCTGTGTTTATTAAAATGACATAAAAAATTTTTTATTTCTGAAGAAATGTACAACAAAAAGAAAGAAACAAAATAATAACTAATATAACTCTTAGAAACTTAAATTTTAAAGCATATTTTAGGGCGCAAAAAATAAACAATTTTTTATTGTATCAATTTATTCTTTTCTACTTATAGAACTAACAAAACAGAGTGTCCCATGATGGTTAAAATTAAAATAATTCATCTTGATGTGAAAAATTAAACAAAAAAACAAATCAATGCCATAAAATTTTACTATAGAATTTTCTTTGTTAATTTTTGTTTATAAGTCCAGAAGTCGTAAAAAGTATGATACAAAATCGAGCAGCCTAACTTTTCTGCCTTAAAAGCGATAATCTGAGGTATAAGTTTCATAGTATTTTCTTTTCTTTCACTCACACCATTTCATATTATTATAAAAAACACAGTAATCGACAATGCCGACAGAAAAACTTTCCATTATAAAAAATTATATAAAAAATCAAAATTGGAAAAAACCATTGCAAAACTGTAAAATCAAGACCATTAGTTCTTTGAAGATTTTTGATTTTTAAACTTCTCTGTTGATAATTTATTTTTTATAATGGGACTCTCGAAGCAATATTTTATGCATCATTATTTTTTTTTTCGTAAATGGTATTGTGTCAAAAATATCGTGACAATTTGAAAAGTAAATAAAAATAATGATCTATTTTTAAAATATAATCGGTAAAAAGGTGTAGTGCGTGTCTTTAGAGTGGCAATTTAATCTTATAATTCCATTCCATTCCTTAATGCTTCGAAATAATATGGGAATGGAATTATCGTATGTTTGCAGAATAGTAAGAGTCATTATTGCAAAGTGATTCAATGTGATAAATATATTCCTGTGATAAAACGTATTCCTTAAGTTTATTCTACATATATGAAATATTATAGAAAAAATCTTGTTACTCCAATGACAAAAAATCATGTTTCACAATAACAAAACCTTAAACTATAAATTAAGTCAAAATAAAAAAGAATCAAAGCAAAAAAAAAATGATCATAATCAGATTAATCAATTTTTTTTTATATTTTCTGTGGCTACCATATAAAATACACAAAATAAGTTAATAGAAGTAGAATTGAAGACAGTATACAGAACTGTATATCGCTCTTAGTTATATATTCAAGAGTGTCTAGTATGGAATATTAGAACTTAAATGTATAACATAATATCGTTGATATATTTAGGTTTGCACAAGTGAATTCTGTAAACGTGCAATCATTAAATTTTAAAATTGATGAAAGCAACTCTACAATATGATCGGCAATAAGTCAATAAGTCAAATGAATTTATAATTACTTGTTACTGGCAAATATGATAAAGAAATAAAATATTTTCTGTAAAAACTTAAAATCTGATAATAACATTATAACAATTAGCTTATCAGAATTATAAAATAATATGATGACTACGATTGAAGTAAATTAATGAAGTAAGGAAAATGAAGAAAAGTTAAAAAGAATGCAGTTCTAAAATAAGTTATAATAATTTTAATTGTAAGTACATAAATGGACAAGATAACTACATAGATGTGGCTGTAAATATCGTAAAGGGGAATTATTTTTAAGACATTTGTGTAGGATTCGAAGTCACACTTCCTTGGTATTTACAGCCTATTTTATACGCTCTCACCCATTAGGTCAGCGTTAGTAATGGGTGAGAGCATATAAAATAAGCTGGTTCCGTATATGACTTTTATTGACAAGGTCCCTTGTAGGCCTATTTCAATAAAAATCATATACAATTTTATTTGTACACTTATTCCTTAAACTTTTATTAGAGCTCTATTAAAAAAAATACATATTTATTTGTGTTCTCTTAAACTTCATCTTAACTATTTCTTTTACTTGGATATTTTTCAAAAATTGTTCGTGTATAAATCTATATATTTGAATGTATGAATGTATATAAATAAAAATATAGGAAAAAAAAAAGGAATAAAAATAGAACAGAAAAATGTAAATAATAAGGATATAAGTCAAAACAGTTATTTTAAGTTATTTTAACAAGACATGACAAGAGATTTGAATACAGAGTTGTTTTTGTTAGTATTGAACTTAAGTAAGTTTAGTTTTACATGAACTACTGTTAGTTCAATTTTAGTTGTTTTTATTTGTTGCATATACTTTTTTTTTTTAAGTTTTATATTTGTATTTGTTTTTATTTTTATTTTTATTTTATCAACAACTTTTGACATTAAATTGAAAAAAAAAACAAAACAAAAAATTGAAAATATAGAATAAGAAATTTAAATTGAATAAAATATGTAAAATGGATGAAAAACAAAAAGGAAAAGAAAAAAAAAATTATTAGGTTACAAATTGCATAATCAAAGAAGAAAAAACATGATTGGCAGTCTTAAAAAAAAAAAACTTTTAAAGGGAAAACAATGATCAAAAGAAAAAAATAAAACAAACTTTTTAAAAGAATTTTTTTTTTTTGTTTATTTATAGTTAAGGAGTATTACAATTTTATTAGTTACATGGGCACTTCATATTTTATTTTAATTATATGTAATTGTTATTATATACATATACATATACATATATTATATTATAAATGATCATTATTATAAATTAATTACAATTGATTTGTTTATATTTGGATTAAAATTTATTACTGCTCTAGATTTAATTTTATTTAAATCCTTTGAAAGAAAATTAACGCTTTTAATTCTTTAGAATAGCTAAGGAACACTACTCATTTTATTACTCTGCTGATTGTTCAACAGTTACGGTAATACGTCTGTTTGTTGCACAGCTAAATGTTGAAAATAGAGGCCAAATGTGCTAGTAAAATTGAGATAATATTGATAATATATAAGGGAAAGTTGGACTTGGAATATTAAGGGAATATAATCATATTATTAGAATAGATTTTAAAAATTTCATAGTCTAATTACTACAAGTGACAGGATACTAGGCTTTGTCACATGTTGGATTGCTTAAATTGTAATTAATGCAATTATATTTGTTTGTATTTGAGTTACAGTATATAATAAAAACTCTTTCTTTTATATTTGGGTATTTCTGGATTACTTTGCTTGTTTAATACTATATTAGAAGGGTTGGATACCTATGATTTATAAGGTTTAAGTTTAAATTATTTGTTTATATTTTGTATTTATATTGTTACATGTTTACAGTTTGCCTAAAATATTTATTGTTTGAAATTAATTTGAAGCTAATGGTAAATGAATCAAGTCGAAAACCAAATTAAAATATTTCATCATTTCTTCGATTCCTCGATCTTCCGAATTAGATATTGGCAGTCTATTCAAAGGTCTAGAACTATCAACTGTTTGTAATGAATAAAAATCGCAAATCAGAGAATAGAGATAAAAATAATATTTAAGATTATTATGAGTTTCAATGTTTTAGAATTTTATCAGAAATCTTTTCAAACCAAAAACAAATTCAATGAATGTTAGTTTAAGTAAGTCTAAGGCTGTAAAAACTGAAAAATATTTCGAATTTAACTTTAATTTATTGATTTGATGAAACAGTAATTTTTACATTTAAAAAAAATTTGAAAAATTACTCCAGAAAAGTAACCATATTTTATTGATGGTCTATAGTGTGAAAATATAATAATATAATCTTACCATTATCGTATTTTCTTTTTTATATGTTGTATATTATACTATGTTTTTTTTGTTTTTATACCATTATTAAATTTATTATCAAATTCTATTTCTACTTTATGAATGGATTTGTCCAAAGCACCTGTTAGTTAATATAATACTAATACCATCATTATATAATGATACTAAAATCTTCTACTGTTTTTGTTTTTCCTGTCTGTAATTCTGTATTGTAATGTAGTACTTTAGACAATCTTTGTATAAAAGTCACGATATCTATTTAGTCAATATGTGTTGTCTGTAGGAGAACGTAATATGCTGATTAATTTCATACTATTAAACATATAATATACTCTGTAATTCACAAGAAAATGTTAAGTATGGGATTTTATGGGATTCTGGGGGATAATATTAAATATTGCACCAGACTTAATGTTACAGCAAATGAAGTCGTTCTAAAAATAAAAATAAATGTTTCGAAAGTATAGCTAATCGAATCGGGCTTAATTTGTTTTAAAGAGTAAATAAATCAAAATTCACAATTTTTTTTAAATTTGATTTTTTTTTTAAAGAAAATATCGAATCTTATACTATGCTTAACAAAAAATTTGACCAAATTTTAAAATTTAAGAATTGAAGTGCTTTTAAAAATTTTGTTTAGCAAGTATTTTTTATAATACTACTTTCAATAAACTCTGCAGTCTGCACCACCCACACAAATAAAAAAAAATCTTTTTAAGGTAATCTGTAACAGAAGTAGTTTGCCAAATAATGGAATAACAGGCGGCTATAAGCGTTTTTGAGCCTATTAATAATATAATATAATATAATATACCAAGGATTCCGTTGAATTTTAATATTATTGTTGTTTTATCTGTGATTCTAAATAAAAACAGATGTGTACATTCAGATTTTTGAAAAATTTCAAAAAGAAAATTAAGAGGTTAAAGACGATAAGCATAATATATTTCATTATATGCTTTTAAAGGAGGATGTTGAGTTAAGTTAAATTGATTTACTATTTTTTTTTCGTCCTTGTTACGTTTTTTAACACAAAGTGGAAGGAGAAATTACTTTAATATATACATACATATAACAATTTCTGGAGAAAAATGAAAATTTATTGTTTTTTTATGTAGTATGTAGACGATAATTTTGTATGTAGACGATAATTTCGCTCAATTAATTATTTTATATCAGAAAAATATGGAAAAATTCAATAAAATATCAATTTAGGTAAAAATGAATAAAGTTTCATAAAAAAATTTTTTTTTAAGTAATAAATTAATATCCTGTTTATTTTGGAATTAAAATTAAAACAGTCTTAAACAGTTGTTTTACAATGAAGATAGTAAATATCTAATATCGATAACTAATATAAATGTAAAAGTAGATATTTATGACTTTACCCGACCTAATACTTGACTTTATTGTATTTAAATATATTTTAAAATAATAAAGACAAAGAAGAAATTTAAAATCGTTTTTATAAATGGGTTCCTTTTTTTAAAAATCGTTCTGTAAAATTGAATGTATAGAATTCATTTGTAATAAATTTTTTTAACTCGGAACGTTAATCAATTATAATTCAATAAAAAAACAGTCAAGTCTTGCCAACTGCTAAGAGTTAATATTTCTACAAAGTTTCAAGTTAATCGGGACAAACAATTAGATAAGACAACGACAAGACATTCGTTGTGACATTCATCAGTTCCGATTTTGATGTTTTTTTTAACAACTATTAAATAGAAGCGTCCTGTATAATTCGACTCAATTCGCTGGTATCAAATTATTGAAGTTTGGTGCGGTGGAATAATTATCCAGAATCTAAGTATGGTAAGGACAATGACATGGTACAATGTTTCTGCAGGATTTGAAGTGAATTGATAAAATCGGAAAATTAAAAATAACGGTTTACGATCGAATATTAAAAATAAAAAACCGTCAATTGGTTCTCATAGCAAAGTGGGTTAACAGAAAATAATACAACACAATTTATAACTATATTTACAGGTAGAAGTGATTCTTTTTTTAAAATACTGTATCACTCTCGTAAGTGGTTCCTAAATTATAAACGAACAAAGAAACAGCCAAATAGGCACACCACACTTTCTGTTTTATATATTAGATATAAAACAAAAAAAAAGGTTTTTGAAATGTCAAAATCAGATGGCTGTCAAACTTGTTAAAAAATTGAATAAGAAGCTGTTTAGATAAGAAGTTAAAAAAGTTAAACATAAAATGTAAAAGTGTTGAAAGTTACACTTTATTAATTTTAAATTATAATTAATAAACTAGTTTTTAACATAATATATACCTATATCTGTTATCTTTATATCTTTTTATGTTATAAAATATTCTAAATTTTCATTTTGTATATGATATGATTTTGGTATATTATTTTTTCATAGAATTCCTCTATTCAAGAATACATTTTTTATAATACATGAAAGGATTATCTTGTTTTAAAGAATATTTCAAATATATTTACAAATTTATTATTTAATTGTTAATTAATTGTTATTAAATTTACATTATCTAAAATTAAATTTAATTTTATTTATTTATTAATTTTTTTATTTATTTCAATTAATACATTTATACTATGTCTAAAATATTGTTGCATTTAAATGTTATGGCATAAAATTTTATTATACCATTTCCAATCTTTGATTTTTATTTATTTGTTTAGAGTAGTATTTATTTGCAGAAATGGAGGAGTAAAATAATGTTTGTTTTTCTTTTGCCTTATATTTGGTACAAAACGACTTTAAAATAATTGTATAAAGTACAAATTTAAATATTTTGTAGATTTATAGCTGATTACCAAAACTTCTCTAAAAGTATATATAAGAGAAGAATTAAATTTCTATATTTGAAATTCAACCCTCTAAAACTAAAAAAAAAAAAAAAATTTTAATACAATTATGAATATCACCCTCTATTTAATTCAATTTTTATTCATTACCTGTATAAAATAATTGTACCTCTCTAACTGTATCTTAAAGTCTAAACAAAAAAAAAAGTTTTTTTTATTTTTTATTTAATAGTTGTGTAAATATAAATACAAAATTTATATTACGTACTATATATATATATATATATATATATATATTCGTTAATTTTCTTAAAACGCGTAAATGAAAGTGCAAAGTTTTATGAGCACCGTTATATTTTCTATTTTCATAAACGTTAAAAAAAAAAATAAAAAAACCTAGAGAAAGTAAACTACAGAAAAGACCGTTTGCACAATTAGATTTAATATTCTATACATTTTTGCTTATTCATAAATATATATATATTGCTATGTATACATTTATACATATTTATTGTGCTTTAGAAATAATTTTGACATTTAAATATTCATAAATTACATTTAATATTTTATTTCTGAACGTAACGATTTTATTAAGACACCAGGGAATTGTTTGTATACTGTGAATGGTGTTTTGTGAATATCCTTAAAAAAAACAAAAAAAAAAAAAAAACAACAAAAAGAAAAGCCATAAAAAAAAAAGAAACTGACGATAAAGGAAATTACAAATGACTAATTATGGTAAATGTATAACAAGATTTTAACGTCATAAATTTTCTTTTTTTTTTCTTTTTTCAGAATCGTGTTTTTTTTTTTTTCTTGCATACTTTGTGGATAAATATGTAAAGAAAGTGTAAAGTAAGAAACATTATGGATATAAATAACAGTAAAAAAAATTATATATTGTATTATATAAATAGGTATACACATGAATAGTGGTGCGAATTAGAATTGTATTGCTTAATTTAACTGTATATACAATAGGAATAGAGTGAATGAATCGTTCTTTAAAAAAATTACAAAAGAAAAATTACATAAAAAAAAAAAAAAAAAATTGAAATGTAAAAAGCACTATCCATACTAAGACCGATTCTGCAGGGATTAAAATTATATGGGGAAAAATTAAAATAAGATTTTAGAGGCGATTTTTTTTTTTTTTTTATTTATCCGTTTCAATATTGATGTTTTTGCGTTATTTTGTGTTTTTTTTTTTCTTTAAGTAAATTTGATGTGATTTAATAAAAGTGTTTCTTTAGTGTCAAAGTGATTAATGAATTAACATTTTAAAAGAGGGTGATAAATTTACAATGTAATGAAGGTATATAAAAGATTGGGTGGTTTTTTTTGTTTTAATGTGGTTAAAGAATTAAGTTGATTTTGTGAGTTACAGTGTTAAATATTTTAAAACATTTCTATATATTTTTTTTGTTTACAATTATTTTAATGTTGATTTGATGACCACATTGTTTATCATTAAGTATTAAAAAAAATATTTTAAAGAAGAGAAAAAAACAAAGTTTTAAATACTAAATGTTTTGGGAAAAACAAACATTTGTTGTTTTTTTTTTTGCAAATAAAAAAGGACTTTATTCTATAATATAAATAAATTTTTATATGTATGATGACTTTCTAGATGATTTAATCTGATTTAATTTATGTTGCAAATTAATTGTGAGTTTCTATAACTCGACATTTTTCGTTTTCAACTTTTTTTTTATTTTAAGAGTTAAAACTTTAAGAGTTAAGAATTTTTTTTTTTTATTGATGAAAACTGAGCTAATGCGTCAGTAATCACTAGGCTCGAGGTGCACCTTCAAATTTAGGAGAATCTTTTCTGCAGGAATAGGTTTTAAGTTTCCTTTTAATTATGCCGCCATATCACTCTGAAAGAAAAGCATGTCAGATCCATGTCAGAAAATTCACCTACATCTTGGAAAAAGAAACTACCGAGATATTTCCACCTATTACTTGACAAACTAAAACACATACAGAGAAAGTGCTACCCACTATGTATATAGCGGTAATTCCTGTGCAAAAACAATTAAGATCTACAAGTCTACCGATAAGAGACACCTACCAATCGTATTATTTCACCACTAGAAAAAGAGAGAGTATACGACATTTGGATCCAGTTAAACTCAAATCGGGGCACATCGGGTATTTTGTGGTATTGCAAGTTATATATGCAAGCCACTGTTCTATGAACAGTTCAAGGAAGTTTTTCTTAATACTGAATTTAAAGGTTTGTACGTTATGGTCTGGTAGCTTATCTGCCGGTTGGTGAGTATATTATGTACGTTATTTTCGGGCAGAATTGTTTGGATTTGGATTCTATTTCAACATTTTAGGCTTTTTTTTGAAAGGAAACAAAATGTATACTGTAAAATATTTCAAAATTTTTATTAGTAATTTTTTTAGATAAATATTTGGTAATTGTATGAATGATAATCATATCACAAAAAAACTTACTCTGCAGTCATCATATTATTGTGTAACCATTTGGGAATTACCAATTTTCTGGCTACAGTATTATCTGGACTGTATCTATTTAAATTTAAAAATTTCAAAAAAAAAAACAACTTTTATATACAATGAACATTTTAATAGTATTAACCATATACTGTTGGACACAATGATATTAATGTATTATTGTTGCAATTTTCATGATCGGAATTATCTCATATGCCTGTATTTCATTTACCTGTTGTTTTTTATATTGTCAAAAAAAAACCGTCAAATGAAATACGGTTTAGTGATAGTAGTAATCCTTCATGACCATTTTCTAATTTCCTTTAAAGCTATACCCATCTATGAGTTGAAAAATGATTTTTTTCTTCTCTATAAAAAATTCACAAGTATAAATATATGTTTAAGCTTTAGTTGTTTTTGTTTCTTAGCTTTAGTGATAGTTATACAATTGTTTAAATGTAACTTATAAAACACCTGAGATTTAATTGAACAATTTGACTTGTTTTATTTTTCTTAATACATAATTTTTTTTTCTTTTGAAACTAAAGATAATATTTATTTCATACTATTAATTTTTGTATATGTATTTAAACGAAAAAGATACATTTTCGTAGAATGCATTGAGGAAACAATGCATAAAAGAAAAATGTAGCACAAAAGAAATAAAAAAAAAAAAACTTTTCACAAAATTTGATTGTAATGAATGTTTCTTAAATATAACTTGAATGTACTAGACTTGAAATTTTTCCGTGTATTTGTTAAAATAAAATGCATCGAAAATTTTCTTTATCCAACTCCTTTATTCCCCTTAATGCACATCATACGTCTCTTTTGTTTTTTAAATTTCATGTGGATAATAAATATCCATATATCATGACATCATGTACAATATAACGCAACCAAACAAAAAAAAAATCAGACGTCTCCATCACAGAACCGAACGCTATTACACGAAAAGCATTATACGAAATTTCATAGATTTTTTACATAATAATTATATCAAATGCAAAATAACTTCTAATTATTTAATAACATTTTTACCGGAGGTTTTTGTAAATATGCACTAATCCGGTGCGTAAAAGTCTGAAAAAAAATTTTACAGTTTAAATTTTGCGTCATCAACAAGAGAATATTAGCATTGCTATATACATTTTTCGAGATGTAAAAAAGATAAAAAAATAAAAAAAATGCTTAATATAATGCTTGTAATATTGCGTATTTTATGAATGCATAATATTGCGTGTTGTAATATTATTATACTTATAAAATAAAATTTTTCTCAAACAACCTTAGTTAATATTCAAATTTCAATTATTCAACAACAAAATGACATTGATGATAATTCCACATTCACTTCTTCAATCAGTTTTAAGAACCATTAAACCCATATATTTATTGTTGTAAAATAGGAAATGAAAAGAATAAAAATTAACTTTTATTTAGTTATTTCCATTCCACTTGCAGTATACAGTACAGTATAGTCGCACTACATTAATTTTCATAATCAAAATATGCATGTAAATGTAATAAATATGTAACATTTTTAGTGTCTGCCGTTTTTTAGTGTTTAGTTGGTTATTCTTATCGGTATAATCATTTTCTACTTTTTTTAGTACTGCAGCAAAAACTGAACGTGTAATCAGCGTCATTGAAATATGTTTGTCTTTTTATTGCAGGGCTCTGAAAAATGTTTCTTAATAGAATTAGAAAAAAATTGTTATTTAATAAAGTAAAACTTAAAGTTAGTCGGATCAAAAAAATGTTCTATAACAAAGTTTTTGCTTTTTACTTGTTTAACAACTTTTTTTTTAAAAATATTTTTCTCATAATATTTTCCAGTTACGAAATATTCGTAAATCTAAAAATTATACAAGTAAACTACCACTTGCGGTTGTCTGATTTGCTCCAAAAGCTTATCAATCCGAGATATTTATGTCAAAATATTAAATATGAAATTTCAAAAAATTCTCCTCAGTCGTTTAGGCTGTACACACGCCCACAAACATACACACACACACACACACACACATAGGCTGATATCACGTAAATATTTTTTCAAAGGTTCCTACATCCGGGATTAATTAATATTTGCAAAAATCATTTGTGTACAAAATTTTGGTGTGAAAGCAATACATATACCTTATACATTAATGTATGCGGTGGTAAAAATGGTATAAATTTTTTTACTTAACAATTTCATTGTCAAAAATAAAAAAGAATTTTAACTTTATTTCTGGCAATTTTTGTTTTATTTTTAGAAAAGTATTTTAAATTTTTGTATTTTGTATTTTGCATTAATATCATTCAAAATTTCCAGTACCTATAACTGCATTTTTTATATACTATAAATATATAAGCCAAAATAATATTAATATTAGAATATAAAATTCATGATGAAAGAATAATATAAATAGTTTGACAGTTTAAAATTAAAAAAATTTCGAAAAATTTTTCTTAAAATAATTTTTAATTAAATTTCAATTTTATATTTATTAAAAATTAATGTTGGTTTTTCTATCCAATATTTAAAGAGTTTTTAATTGATTTCATTTCAAAAAAAATTTCATATACCAACCGTTGCGTTTAGATATATGCAAACATATGTTTGAAATTTAAGTGAACAAAAGATTAAAAAAATTCCAATTTTCTTTAGAATTTTTTTGACTGAAATTCATTCATTTGAATGTTCTAAATGAAAAAGAATGTTCTGAAAAGAAAATTTCCACTAAAACTTTGAAAAATTTTTAAATTTTCTATGCATTATATGATATTGAATTCCTGATGGGTGTTTTTATTAACACAAATGACTTAAGACCGACACTAAAAAAAATATTTAATAAAAAAAAGAAATAAAAATTTTGTTCTGAAGTCTTCGTCTTTTGTTCTGAAGAAGAAAATATTAATCAATGTCTTATTCTTTTTTTATCAAATATAATAATTAAAACATCAATTGCATTGTTCAACCAATTTAAAATAAGATAACTAGACTTTAAATATATCTGGAAAATATATCAAAGAATGAAAATGCTGTATTTTCAGTATAATTTATTGATGCATTTGATATTGTATAGAATTGAAAATGTTATTTAAAGTTAATTGATAATTAAATTGTGGAATCTTTTAAATAGCAGGAGATTGTGCAGAAGAAGTTTTTCAAATATTGGAAAATTTATTTATTGGAAAAACATAAAAAGTAGATATTTAATTATTTTTATAAAATAACTACAATATAGTTTTGTTCTCGTTATAACTGAATATTTCTATTTACTATGGGATTGTTTTTTTTTAAATATTTTCCGGAAAACTAAATTTAAAGTTCATTAAGTCGATAATAAGATGTATATTTAAATTTGTATAGCTATTCTATTCCATTCAGTTAATATCAATATTTCATATACACATATAGAGTTTTTCCTTATAATAGTGTATCTATATAATTTGTGTTCGACTTTAACCCATTAAACCAAACAGTAATTAGGTTATATGATCATTAGTACTTGTGTACTGCCTGGTCAAAGGAAGTTAAGTTAGGGAATGAAAATTTATTACATATTGACAGGCGAATAAAGTTCGACATTCACGATGTTCGTACAACAAGTGAATTTGCATTCCACAAATGTAATCTGAGAGTTTGGATTGTTTAAGGATGGGCAGTAGAAATTCTCCGTGGTTCTTTGGAGGTATTAAACATTTAATCTCGTCAGAACAATAACCCACTGCTATAAGGTATTTATAAAACAGGGTAAATATTCGATGCGACGAAGCGTAAATTGCTTTGAAACTTATACTCTCACTTCTCTTCAACCATAATATTGAAGCCCATTCTCTTTTTTATAGATATCATGTAAGTAATAACACTTACTCATATAAAATAAAATTATTGATGCCATCCCGCAAAAAAATTCCAACATACCACTAAAAGATTGCAATTTGCTCATTCATATGCTACTCGGAACTACCTAACTGGTACTCCATTGGTTATAGTAATTCGGTTATTGTTAGAACTGTAAAAATGCGAAACTTATTACCATCCAATGTATTACTAAAAGTTAACAAACTGTCCAAATTAAAAATGAATTTACAGAGATTCATCGAGTACTTATACGTTTTCATTCCCCTTTATCCGCAATTTTCCCATCTTTATCACATACTTTATAGTCAGAACTACTTTTAGTACAAAGGAACTAGGAGTTTGTGATTTAAAATGCCTATGAATTTATAAAATTTAAGAATGACTGTCGTTTGATATTTACATATTAAAAAAAACATAATTTGGTAGAACTGAGTTATGTATTTGAAGGTAACTATAATGATTTTATTTCTTTGAAGTGCCAATCAAAGAATTAAAGTAGTTTTTATTGGTTATATTTGATTATATTTTTGTTATACTTTTATTATATTTACCTATCAATTTTAAAATTTTTCTTACCTGTAAGGAGAAAAAAAATTTGAAGTTATTACTTTTTTACTTAATAATAGGTATTTTGTAATGCAAAACAATATAATGAAACTTTAGAGAAATAAAATGAATATGTACATATACTTTTTTTAAAAAGTTATAGCAGTTTTCAAGAGTTTACTTTTTTACTAATTTTAACTTTATAGTAGTTTTGTAATATTATTTATATTGTAATATTATTAAAATAAAAATAATTATAATTTTCGTTATACGACGACGTGATTCAATTTTACCTATGTATTTCTTTTGAATAAGTTCACACTAAATTTCAATGACATCATGCCGGCGTAGAGTAAATTAAAATATGACGCCGTCACTCTACGATATCTTTACGGCGTTACCATGTGCAGTTGTATTTGGAATCAACCGTAAAATGGAAAAAGGTTAAAAAAGTTGAATCGGAAAAAAACCTATAATTACAAATATACAGAATTGTTTTTCTTTTGTAATGGGGGGAATGCACTATGACTACAGGAAACCAATTCTTGGTTGGTTGGTATAGGTGGCTGATCATCGACACTCATGGTAGTGACGCTAATTAGCGCGTTAGCACCGTTTTGCTACCACTTCCGTGACCACAAGGCTTATAATAAGGCTATCAGCGCTGAGCACTTAAAGGTGAAATGTATGATGGTTTATTTCTTATTCTGTTCACCACATGATGAATTGAATGGGATACCTAGTCTGGCCGCATGTTCACCAATTGGCCAGTGTCCCGTAAACACACCTATTGTTCTGGCTATATTCCGGCGGGATAAATAGATTATCGGTTCTTTTTTTCTTTTATTATACGATGGCCAGACTTTCCTGACCGTACAACAAAAAGTGGAGGAAGATATCTCTTTTAACGCTGTTTATCCCGGAACCCACAGTAATGTAACATTATATTGATTGCTTACATTCTTAAGCTCGTCAAAGCATTTTCTGACGAGATTAAATGTTATTATTGCAGAGTTAAAAGCCGCAATTTCTACTTGGCTGTCCGTAACTATTGTAGTGCGTCCTCCCAGATAAATATTGTTCCAACGTATTTAATATGCTTTCCAGATTCCGAGCATTTCAGCTTGAAATACACTCTCTTTATCTGAGAGCATGTTCTATTTTTAATGATTCTGAATAGACACCAGCGCCAACACCATCACCCTCCATCTTTGAACCATCAGTGAAGACTGCGATGTCTATTTCATCCAAGGGCTTTTCCAATTCTAGTTAGTTTCAACCAATTCCATTTAGTTAAATATTTGAATGGTTCGGTTCTTTAAACAACTGAATTTCACAACTAGTTTTAATACAAAATAATTAATTTTAATTATGGTATGAAATTCTAAATTAAACTAATTAAATTAACAAACAATTCATAGGCTATATTTTATTATAATACAATATACAACACATATAATTTTATTCAAATTTCCAAATTGAAATTATAAAATCTACAAAAAACAAAAAGAACGATTGTTAAGTACCATTTTATTTTAATAAAAACATAAATACAAAAAAAAAAAAAACACTTGAAAACTTTTAATTATCATTATTTAGAAATCATAATTATTATAATCTTAAAACAATTAAAAATATTATTTAACATTTTCTAATGAAAATCATAAACAGAACTACTTAAAAACCAAAAACAAAAAAAAAAAACAAATTTTAATAAACCATTGGTTTTTGTGGCTTGTAATTCTGTACCTTATTACTATACTATCCTAAAAAACTAAATTGTTGTACATACTTGTAATTAGTACCATTAAAACAAAAACAATAAAAAAACACATCTATAGTTTATAAAAAAGAATTTTTCATTCTAATGACTGCAAAACAAAAACAAAAAAACAACAAAAAAAAAGTACATAATTACCTAAATTAAAGTTTACGTTGTACTCCAAAAAAAAAAAAATGGTTGAACATTTTTTTTCTATATTATGTATATTAGAACAAAAAAAATTTTAGAATATTATTTTTTGTTTTGCTTTTACTTTAATTATTTATAAAAAAAAAAAATTAGTTTTTGTTTTTTCATTTTTTATACCTAAATTGCACTGCAAAATCATTTTCATAGTAATATTCCAACTCTAAGTGTTAAATTTGTAATTTCAAATTGCAATTGCATCAATAAAATTGTAGTGGGTATTACATATTGTACTGTGTTTTTCATTATTAAAATAAAATAATAAAATGTTTTAATTATATTTTATTTACTAGTCTAAAAAACCGATAGAATGGTATGAATATTTTCTACAAAATTTTTTCAAGGATTTTTCAATATAATATCGGATCAATCTTTTCAGTTAAAAATCTATATCCTACACATATCTAACATGGTTTCACTGTTATTTAATGGCCGACTCAGTTATTTTGAAAAAAATACAAATATTTTATTTATCGATTTATTTTAGAAGCTTTCATGATTAACAAGGCAATATTGTAAAACAAAAAGTTCTTAACGGTGCACTTTAAAACCTTGTGGAATTGTGACTATTTTTGTATAAAAATTTGTAAATTTTCATAGAATTTTTTATGTAAAAACAAAATTTTTAAAAAATTATGAAACACTTTCCCCCACTTTATGGAAATCTTATATATAATTAAGAAAAACTTCAATTTTCTTGTCTTACATATGACAAATTTGCGCGGGTACTGTTAAAGTTAAAGCTGACTAAAAATAACGAGTTTATGATCCTTATAATAGCTTTTAAACAGAGGAAAGTAAAATTTCTAGGTACTAATTCAAAGCATTCTGAAGCTACAGAGAACCTAAAATTTTTACAAAAGTATGGTTTAACATTATGATAAATTACATAATGTTATAATGATCAAAAACGAAAAATTATATTGGGAATGTGAAAAGACACCAAATAAATAAACACGCGAATTGTCTTTGATAGTGTTGAACTTTAACCACCTTAAAACCATCTCACTTTTTAAGGTACAATGTCCTGTTTAGTTTGGGGATTGATGCTATATGAATAAAGGAGTATAAATTAAGACAGTTTTGAAATATTGGAAATCATTGGATTTTTATATTGATTTATAAAGCTGAAAAAATTTCCTATTCTTTGATATTTTTAGATTAGAAAACCTAAAGCGGAATTTGAATAATAAATATTAGAAAATAAGGCATTTTTCGGATTTTAAACAGCTGTAGTAGGTGAGACAACATTAAAAAACTGGTCCACAACGTTAATTATTTTATGAGATCTATCCATTGTTACAATTTGATTGCTTCATCTTACATAGTGAAGAAGTGTTGTAAACCGATGGAAGGACGGACGGACAAAGTGAAATTAATAAGTTAATTTTTCAAAAATTTATTGAAAAATGTACTAAAAAGATTTAACTCAAAGCGTATTTTTTAATAATCCTTTGTTGGCGTTTATTGTAGTTTTTTATGTATATATGAAATAAACCTATGTTATGTCCCTATTTTTACCCCTGTATTTATTTACTTTATTTCATTATTTATTACATGTGGTTTTATATACTTACAAATATATCGTCAGACATCTATACACAAATATATTTAGTAATTTGTAATATCTAATATTTGTAAACATTTTTATATGATATCCTAATTAACAAGATTTCGACAAGTTTGCTGCAATCAATTTAATAAATATTTTTGTATTTTGTTTTTCTTTTTAATAGTTTTTTCCATTCCTATGATATAATGGGGTTCCATTTCGTTCCATGGGGTTCCACAATCGTTTTTACATATAGCCAACAATGAATCATAGTCAAACAAACATTTTTTTCTGCTTTATATAATTAACCATATTGAGTATATTATCGAAAATTTTTTTTTTTTATTTTTATGTTGAAATTTTTAGCAGATTGTACAATTTTAAAAAATTTTTCTGAATTTAAATTAAAACGGAAAATGAAATGGAAAATTTTGTAAAAAATCTTTTATAAAGAAATAATTTTTATTATTTCTTCTATTCGAAGAAATTTTTTATATACAAGTATTAAAAAGTCTTAATTTTTTTTCCTTAAAAAAAAAATTCTATATATTTATATGTATATATATATATATAATATATAATTATATCGTGTTTCAGATCTTTCGTAATTGCTCATTCAATTTTATCCTTATTGCATCGTCAATTTTCTTATTAAATCCTTTGACACCATTAAAATTTATCAAAGAGTTATAAAAATGAAACCACCTCAAAGAAAAACTTAAAATTTTTGAATAAATTTTCACTATTTTCAGTATTAAGGAAAAAGAAAATTTAATTAAATTTGTTAAAAATTTTCTTAAACGAAATAAAAAAAAAAAATGGTAAAATAAAAAAATTAATAATACAACGGAATAAAATAATAATTTTTAGTATAAAAAGCTTTAAAAACAAAATAAAACAAATATATTATTTTAAAGTTGTAAAATATTTTAAATTTAAATTTTTAAAAATTATTTTAGGATATTAAACAAAATTGACTGCAATTGTATAATTTATATGAAAGTTAAAAAATTTTGAATTATGTTTCTTATTAAAGACTATGACAAATGTAGAATGAATACGAGGTCCTTTTTGTATTTGCAGTTTACTAGTATCGAATCAGATATAAGAAGTCCATAGTAATAATATATGCCTATACATTCAAAATCGTATTGAAATCTAAAATTAATTAGATCTATATTTTTTTTTTTCAGATAAGGTTCATTTTATCAAAAGATATATTGCAAGCCGTTTCCTTTCATCAAAACCCTAGGTACATCGATGTAACTAGGTACATCGAATTCATGAATACAAATTTTGTGGAAAATATGAACAACAGCGCTTTTTATTAATGTATTATTGCTATTATTAGTATTTATTATACCCTACACATTAAGTATAGGGTATATTAAATTTGCTATGGTGTTTGTAACCACCAAAAGGAAGCGAGTTAGCTATAGACATGTATATATATTCTGAATCAGGATCACCTCTTGAGTCGATTTAGCGATGTCTATCCGTCCGTCCGTACGCACGATAACTCAAAAAATAATGATGCTATCTTGATGAAATTTATACTGCAGGTTAACAATGACTAAGGTAAGACGGTGATTGTAAATGGGCGAATTCGGACTATGCGTTCGGGTACCTCCCATACAACTCCCAAAACCGAACAAGCATATCTTCGAAATTAACAAAGATAGAAACTTCAAATTTGATACCAGGGTGTTGTTTCCTGAATCCCTGATTTGCCTAAAATTTCAGATGAATTGGAATGGTTGTTCGGGTATCTCCCACACAACTTCCAAGACCGAACAAGCATATCTTCGAAATTAATAAATATAAAAACTTGAAATTTGATATAAGAGTATTCTATGCTGTTCTGATGATGTCTCTAAAATTTGAGATGAATTGGGGTGGTGGTCCGGGTGCCTTCACACACTTCCCAAGACCTTACAAGCATATCTTCGAATTTAATAAAGATAGAAACCTGAAATTTTGTACAAAGGTTGTAAAAGCATGTATTTTTTTTAGCTTATATTAAATACCTCACTAAAATAACTTATGGATTTTTAATTTAATTTGAATTTTTTAGGTGTAGGGTATAAATAAGTCGGTTTAATCGACTTACTGTTACATTTACTTGTTTTAGAATTAAGTTAGATGATATCTATAGGTAAAGTTTAGTTTACACCTACTGATGAGGAATTTCATGAACTGAAGTAGGATAAAACAGGTTTTTTTATAGTTTCCTATATTATGGTATTGTCTTGTAAATCAAAATTTTTTCTCTCCTAACCCTAAATTATTATAATTTGTATATCATTATTCTTCAAACAGGAAAATTTTATTTTTATTTTAATGCATTTCTCTGCCATATAAATGTGGACAGAAAATTAAACAGCCTTTCCTGTTCAGGTGTGGCTATAAATGTCGTAAGGGGAAATAACTCTTACGACGTGTGTGGGATTCGAATCAACACTCCCTCGGTGTTTACAGCCTATTTTATACGCTCTTACTCACTAGGCCACCGAGGCCCCAACCGGAAAAAATGTACAAGTAGAGTTTCCAGTCAACAGTGGAAATAAATGCGAAATAAGTGAATTTTTCGTTATTAAAATCTGGTGAATCAATAGAATTTCAGAGAACGTTGTTTTTTTGTTATTATTTAACAAAATAAATAAATAACTTGTAGTTTTATGCTAATTGCTTGTATGTAGTTGCTAATTTAATTATGAACTTGAAATTTGTTGAAAAAGATTGTAATAGTTTTATTCAAAAATAAGTTCAAAAATAATTAAATCGAATACAAATAGATTTAAAATTAATGAACTTAAAACAGAAATGCAATTATAATTATTAACAAAATACAAACATTAATAAAATATTAATTAAAAATAATTAAATAAATTAAAATGCATAGAATAATTGAAAATTTAATAATAATTATTAATTAATATACCATAATGAAGTAAAAATATTTATATTATAGGTTTTGAAAAAGAAAAAGGAAAAACATTTAAATAGTCCTTGTAATTGCTTAAGGTCCTTGAAATTAATTATGTTTTTAATATGACATATTGTAAAATTATATTCTTTTAAAATTTAAGCTTTAAGATAAGTAATTAAAACATTAATATAATATAAAATTTTTAAACCAGAAATTATAATTATGTTTGTTCCTTTAATTTCTTTAATTTGATTTTGATTAAAACTTAATGTTGAATAAATAATATATTTTTTGTTATCTAAAAAACTCATACTAATAATTTCGTTTAAATATTTATTTATTTTTTTTATTTGAATTCAATTTTTATTTACATTGAATTACGCAATATTGCTAAAACTATTACGTAAAACTCTCGACTACCAAGGCCAATGTGGACTGAACCTTCAAATAATATAGGTTCATATAGCATATTTTTAGGCGAACTTAAATGCATCATCAATTTTTTTATTTTTGTGATAGTCATTATAAAATACACAAGCATCTGTGTGTATGACATTTGGTTGTTAATAAAAATTTTTAAATATTGATAAAAAAAACCAGAACAAATTAATCAGGAACATTTAAAAATTATGAACAATTACATGTACCATAATATACATTTTTTCTAAATGTTTCAAAATAATTGAAATGAAGTTAAAAATAATGTTAGTAAAGTTTTTGACATTTAAAAACATGCAGGCATCTTTAATTTTTCACAAATTGAATGTTTTTCTTATTCCACATTCTAGAAGGATTAAGTTTATTGAAGCGTTTATATTTACTAAGCCGTTTATTTTGGCTGTAACTAATTTTTTTGATATTAAGGAACATAAATATTTTTAAGCTATTTGCGTA
Organism: Poecilobothrus nobilitatus; assembly: GCA_947095535.1. NCBI lineage: Eukaryota > Metazoa > Arthropoda > Insecta > Diptera > Dolichopodidae > Poecilobothrus > Poecilobothrus nobilitatus. The sequence continues at coordinate 45,705,581 of OX352774.1, read as the reverse complement.
CCATCTATTATCGCATATTAGAGTTAATTTTAAAAACTTATAAATACCGTATAAGACATAATAATAGAAGTGAACATTTTATAATCATTTTAATGTATATTTCTAAAACATATGTTATATGAAATTTATGTTTGTTATATGAAAAACATGTTGTTATATGAAATTTATGTTTAAAATACAAAATAAAATAAAAATAAAATTATTTATTTATTTTTAAAAGATATATAATCGTATTTTTGATCAATATTATTATCAATATTAAAACAAAAAAAAAATGTATTATTAAATTTAAATTGGAATATCATCCAGCCATTGGTGCAGTGGTTGACGCACCGCTTCTCATTCATAAGGGAATGAGAGATCTCGGATTCGATTTCCGGCTAGTTACAATAATTATAATATAAAAAAAAAATATTCATATATCGCAATATATAAATACTTAATATATCACATAATATCTCGTAAACCTCACATTCCTACCAGGAAACAGGGGTTATAGCTACCTGGCACAGTTATGTACTACGGTAACTGTATATAAAATAAAATAAAAATAAAAATTGGAATATATAAAATTTGTTTTACATAGATTAAATATAAATAGAAAACAAAGCATAATGTAAACCGACGGTTTTTAAAGGCGCAAATTTTCTAAAAGACATATAAACTATTTAAAATTGTGACTTGCATTAAAATTTAAAATGGTTTTTTTGAATTTCATATATAAAATGAAAAATAAAGAGACAATTTCTTCAGTTTTAAGTGAAGTCTACATATTTAAGAAAAACGTTTAACCCATGTAAAATTATAAAGTTGAAGTTTTAATTTTTGCCTTTTATTTACAAAAAAATTATGCAGATACCTAAGTTACAGGTGTTTAAATATAAAAAAATTTAACTTTTTGAGCCCTATTAGTCCTCATAATTGCAAGTCTTTATCTAAAAGGGTGCCGGAGTTATGAAAAAATAAATATCATGCAAAATTTTGTTTCCACGTAACGGTAAATTTAAATACTAAATTTAAAAAAATGTATAATTTTAATATTGATTTATAAAGGTTAAAAAGAGCCCTGTTGAATGGCATTTTTAAATTGAAGAAATGTTAAGCAGAACTTCAGATATACAAATTTAAAAATATGGCTTTTTCAAAGTTTAAGTGGCTGTAGCTCTGTAATGAATGGAGCTACATGAAAAAGTTGTTCTACAACATGCATTGCTCTATCTTTAATGTTGTAGAAGTTTTGTACACAGCCGAACAGATAGAGTGAAACTAATAGGTACATTTTTTCAAATCTTCTTTTGTAAATGTGCTAAAAAGAGAAATCTCTTTCTAAAGTTTCTAATTTCTAACAAATTTCAATTAAAATAATGTTACGCCATTCAAAATTAATAAAATATACATTGTTTATTTAAATTTTAAAATATTTCTTGTTAAAAAATGAAAAACGATTATCCGAATTTTAATTAAATTTGACACTATTATAACGGTTTATATTATTTTATATTATTGTGGAATACCACGGTATTTGTATATTTGAATTATTTTTTTTTTTTATGGTTTTTTTTCAATCTTTACATTTGTTTGTAGATGTGTGGTAGATACATGTTATATGTATTAGATAAATCGGTTTACGGCGCGAAATTTTCATTTAATAAAAAGTTTTTTTTTATATTAAATTGAAATGAAAAATATTTCGAATACAAAAGTCGTTTATTAAAACGTTAAATAAATGAATGAGTGAATATTTTCAATAATGTCTCAATGGAGGGCAAAAAAAGAGCTATATAGTTCACATTTAGTTATTTTCTCATAAAATTAATTTGGTATATTATATGGTATTAATTCAAGCAATTTAATATTTATTATATGTATTTTGTTAAATAGAAAATTGTTTTTATAACGGTTTTTTTTTTAATAGTTTTTTTTTTTTTTTTATTTTTTACTCAAAAAAAAAAACAAAATGTGATGATTTTTATTTCGAAATTATGTTGTGAGTGTTAAATATCACTAAGTGTTGAGTGTTGAATATCAAAATATAGATATAAAAGAATAAAAATATTTCATATCTATAGAATTAAAAAAAAAAAAAATTTAATTGTATTCTACATTGGTTCACTCATTAGAAAATTATTATTAAAAAATTTATATATAAATAATCATACATTCTTAATATTTAGAATAAGTTTGGGAAACTATATATGTGTTTATGTAAAATTAATTCAATTAAGGATAAAATGCTTTGTTTTTGCCGTAGGACGTGTGATTTAAATTTTAGTTGTCAGATTAAATGGAAATTTTAGTAGATTTAACTATAATTCGTTATTCTAGTGCTAGGAAATATTTGACTTCCAATGTATGTTTTGTATAACAGGTAAAGATTAAAAGATGCGTAAAATATTTCTTACTTCTGTTTAGAAGATGAGACCAACCCACCAAAGTTTTCTATTTATTGCCATGCCTAAAATTTTTAAGAATTCAGAGTTTTTAATATTAATTTTTCCAAAATAAAAAGTTTTTTGAATAAAGAGACTTCTTTTTGTTGATAACAGGCAATTCTGAATTTTAGAAGCATTAAATCTTATTCCATTCTCTGCTTCGTCGTTCTTCTATTGATTAAAGGTTATTATTTAGACAACATGAAATTTTGAATCGTTTGTGTGCTACCGTAATTGTGGTAGCATCAGCAAGGATATAAAAACAGTCAAAGGTTCCGTCTTCACAAAAATATAAAAACAGTCAAGGATGTTGTTGTCAGTAAAGCTATGGATTTTGTTTGAAGTCATGGTTATAATATCATTTTAATAAATAAATTGGGAAAGGCGGAGCCCAGGGAAACTTTTAAAAAGCAAACCATTCAACAACTACTTGAATTGAATGGTTTGAAAGTAGACTATTTGTTCACGTGTTTAAAGTTCTTTCTAGACTAAATATTTCAATGAGACCTTTAAACTTCTGGAGGCAGAAGTTTATTATTAACTCCATAATCTTTGACTGAACTTAATTTAAAGTAAGTGATCTGAAGTTGGAAAGATTATACTGGTCACCATGTTTGTATATGAATATTTAAGATGTACAAAAACACAGAAAAGGAAAAATTAATCAAAAACTCGTAACTTGTAACTTATAACTTTAACACTTTATTAATAATACATATGATGGAAGACTTAAATAAGAAGTAAATAGCAATTAATATATTTAAAAGTATATTGGAATGATTTTTTTCTACAATGATACAAAAAAGAATTAAAACATTTTATTGATTTTCAATTCGAACAAAAAAATATTAAAATATCATTGTTTTTATTTTCCTTGGTATTATATCTAGATATATACCTACATACTTATTAAATATTATGCTCTAAAATTGAAATAATTTTACAACATTAATACAATGTTAAAATTTATGCTCTATTTAATAATTAAAGAAAAACCCAATCCAAACTAGGAACAAAGAAAATCTAAACTATACAAAATATATCCTTATTTCCTATTATTTCAGTTCAAATTTAACTTTTTAGAATATTAACAGTCATCTGTAAACATCTATATATCTACACATTAATTGCATAATAAATATATTTACGAGTAATATATATATATATATATATACATATATTATGTAAGTATCATTGCTCTAAATGTTTTTTTTTTTTTAAATAAAATCTATAAACAATGATTGTGACCGCTTTACATCAATTTCCATTTCGATTATTTTTAATCGTAAAAAATGTTCAATTTAGAACAAAAATATTTTATACAATATATAGCTAGTAATGTTAAATAAATAACAAAAGGAAATCTAACATTACCCTATAAAAATTGCCTTAAAGAAATTTAATCTTTATATATATATAATATAATTTCTATATTTGGAATAATATTTTGACCATTGGAACAGATTATCGTAAGACAAATTGACAGAATTGATACATAGATTTATGCATTTTAAATATCTGAACTTTTTGCAAAGCGGATTATTAAAAAACTGAGTCTTATATTTTAAATGTGTACAACTTCATTATCGATTAAAGTAAAGTTAGAACAACGAAGTAAAGTTAGAACTATTTTCTAGAATGAAAAAACGCTTGTAAAGTTCATTTCATTGTTCTTTTGTCATTCATTTAACCTAAAAATTAAAGAAATAGTTTTGAATTGTGATAGGAGTAGAAAATGTTTGTTAGTAGTTTTTGTTGTATTTTCATTTCATGCAAAATTTTCCATATTAAAAGGAAAATTATATCATATGTCTATACATACATTTAATTAGTTGATAATTTTAAAAATTTGTATTAGTATTAATATATTATTAAATAGTATATTGAAAGACTCATTGTTGTCTACACTCTATAGTCTACAGTACACCTGCAATTTTACTTAATCTACATTCAAGTTAGACTCTAGTAAATTTTTAGCAAATCATCCCTTAGAATAAAACATCCTGAAATATATAATTTCAGGGAGTATTTTTATAAAGAATGGCATTCAGAATATGAAATGAATACAATAATAAACAGATTTCATATTTTTAAAATTCTTATTCTAAAAAAAAAAAATACCCCATTATTGTCTGTTAAATGTCTATTCGTATGTTGAATGTCAATCTCTCTGTTAAATGCCTATTAATTTTCTATATATTAAGAAAAAGAATAATTTTTGCAATAATTATTGGAAAATGGAAATTTTAATTTTTTCGGTAATGGTTTTTTGTAATTTGACCCACTTTTGTAAGTTCAATTTTCCAAAGTCGAAAAATGGCTTATATTCGTTTTCATTTATAACTAAAACGAAATTTATTTAACAATGTAAATAAATCCGAATTTTTTGTTCAAACGCTTAAAGTTAGTAACTTTTAACTATGAAAAGAATTAGATTTTTGGAAATTGGTTGAGAAAATTTTTTAATTTTTTTTTAAATATTGTGAGAATTAAATTTTAATATTAATTATAAAATGCTTTGACTAAATACATTTTACTTCGAGTTAAAAAAAGCGCATATTACGTTTTCAGAGTACCAAAACCAAAAAAAAAAAAACAAGGTAGAATATAAACTAACGGTTTTTAAAAGTGCACATTTCCAAGAGATAATAGAAACTGTTTAGAATTGTGACTTGCACAAGAGTTTGAAAATTTAAGAAATAAAATTCACGAAATTTTTTGTAATAAGAAAAAATGTGAAAATAGGACTTTTCTGGAATTTTGAGGGGCTGTAAGTCCGGAACGCTATATAACCGTTAACATACGTAAAAATATATTTTTAAAGCTTCAATTTTTATGTCTTGTCGAAGAAAAATTTGTACCGGTGCCAAAATTACAGGTGTCTAAAAATAACATACTTTCAATTTTTGAGCCCTAATAGCTTTTAAACAGGGGCTGGTACAAAAAAATTTTCTAAGAAAACTGATACTAATTCTAAAAGTTCTTTCTTCTCTCAAAATTTCAAGGACCTATTTAAAAGCGTTTCGGATTATGAGGATAAAAAAATCATGCAAAATTTGGTTTTCACATAACGGTAAATATAAATACTAAGTTTTAAAAAATTGTATAATTTTGATATTAGTTAAAAAAGTTAAAAAAAATATGTGTGGAATGACGTTTTCAGATTGCAAAAATGTCAAGCAGAACATGAGATATATGCACTTAAAAATAGGGTTTTTTCAAAGTTTGAGGAGCTGTGGCTCCGTAATGAATGGGGCTACATGAAAAAGGTATGTAGTGGGACACAAAATTAATTAAAAGTGGGGCACAAAATTGATTTTTTTATGAGACCTACCCATGGTTAACATTTTTTTTCTCTGTCTTTAACGATGTAGAAGTTTTGTAAACATCGAAACAAGTTTTGTAAAGAACGGACGGATGGACAGCGAGTGGAACTAATAAGCACATTTTTTCAAAATTTTTTTATATGCATTTTTAACTAAAAACTTTCGATCAGAAAAACATTTAAAAATTTGTACCCTTCTATAATCCTTATTCTTACAACTTGCCTTGTTTTTCTTTAAAAGAAAACTAAAAATATATTTTCTGCAGGCATTGTTCAATATGAAACGTCTCAAATGTACCATTTATATAACTAAGATATTATTTCCGTACATAACAAGTACCATATTACATATGTATATTTATATTTATATATAACATATTATAAAAGTTTGTAAATAGATTGAAATAACAATAAAATAAAATATAGATTAGTATAACGTTCCCCCTCTTCAACAAAAATTAAGTTAAATATTGACCGTATCTAATGTGTGTAGGCGATTTTTCTGAATTCATGTTTGGCACAAAAATATTTACTCAAAGAATTTAATATATAAGTAATGTATATATATATATATATGTATATATATTTTGCGGTTGCAATAATTGAATACTTAGATTCAATCAAATTGCAAACAAAATATAAAAAAAATTGTTTGCTTTAAAGAAAAAAAAAAACACAATATTTTCAAATAAAGCCATTGAATTTTATCTTTTAGTACGCGAATAAAATTTTGTTATGTTATGTTTTTAATCAATATATATATATGTAATTGTATATTATGTATGTATGAAACAAAATTCATAATAATGATTGTATTTTAAATTCAATTATCTTAGGGAGATTATAAAATAGAATTTTGTTGGATAATTGATGGTTGTTTATTTTTTCAAAATAAAATATTGCCCTAGTCGTTCTATAAAAATGTCAAGATCGTACAAAAAAGTTAAATAGGAAGCTTTTTAAATAAAATATTTGTTTAAAAATATATGTATGTACATGTAGAACATTTCTAAGGGAGATGCGAATATGCATTCAAATCAAGAAATTTTAAACCTCTTTAATAGTGTAGTTAGTTTGTTCGATTTTTACTCACTAAATCCATGTCTCTCTGTAATCAAAATGATATGAATTTTAATCAATTTTAACTCAATTTAATTTACTTCATTGGAGCTTTAGCTTTCGATTTGGCAAAAATTTCAAACAAGGATGTTTTTAACTTTTAGAAAATTCAGTGCAGTTTATAGTCTTCGAAAAACAAACACTTCATTTCTCACCTTAAATTTTCAAGATGAGGTTTTGCAGAGAAAGTTGCTAACTGTTGCGTTGCGAGCTCAATATCTTAGCCATAAAATTAAATCAAAAATTGATTTGGTCCAATCATATTTTTGGTATAGTTAAAAATGATATTATACCAGAATTCTTGTATAGTTGTAAAGTTTTCTTTTCATTTCTAGGTATCTACAAATATATAAAATATGTATATAAAACTAAATGTAGAAGCCCTCAAAACGGTCTTGAGATTTTTTTGTAAAGTGGCAAATTGAGAAATTCGCTTAAGAAATGAATATCACCTAAATGGATTGTTTTTCTGACGACATTAAAAGATTTTGATACTTTCAATGAAACAATTATGTACAGTTCATCCATATGTAGTTTAAATCTCCAGATGGCATAATTCGGCTGACAGAATTTATTTTTAGCACGAACTTTACAAATATGAAACAATCTCCCAATCATCTGTTCCCTAATTAATTAATGATGATTACTATACATCGTACAAAGATTAATTTTCTTATTTAACTTCTTTTGATGAGGCAGTAAATGAGTACTAAAAATCATATAACGTATTGTTTGGTCATAAAAAGGAGGTGAATTGAAGTTCTACACAATTATGGAGGACAATCATGCTTGTTTCACTTTTCTATATTGTCTTTCAATAATGCCCTTTGCAAAAAAAAAAGGAATAGTGGAGAAAACGCCTTAAATACACCTTAATAAGAAGAAATAGGAATGAGAAAAAAGAGTTAGAAATATCACTATAGAGTTAAAATAAATGAATAAGAGAGTTGGAATAAATTGTCTGCAAAAGAAACAAAATGTTTATTAAAATCTAGGACAAATAGGAGAAAATGGTCTTTCTCTATCTATTAAATGCATTTGCAATATGCATTGACAATTTAAAAATGTTACAAGAAGAAAATATGAACAAAGGAATGGAAAGGAATGAAAAACCAATTTGTAACCATAATTTAAAACTTATGCTCAACCCAGAGTTTTATTTAATAGACTGTAACTAAATATAATATGTGTATTATTAATATAAAAATTATTGTTGATTTTATGATTTTTTTGTAAAATAAAAAAAAAAAAAAATAACAAAAACAGTTAATAGTTAGTTTTAAAAAATGATTATGTACTTATGCAATTTTTTGTTTTTCATGAAACAGTTTAAGTACTTTATAAGTCAACTACTTTTATAATAATAGAACGGTAAATATTTAAAAATATATCCTGGATTTAATTTTAAAAAAAACAAGGCAGAATGTAAACGGTTTTTAAAAGTGCACATTTCCAAAAGATAATACAAACTGTTTAGAATTGTCAATTGCACCAAAATTTGAAAATTTCATATAAGAAAAAATGTGAAACTATAACTTTTTTGCAATTTTGAAAGGCTGCAAGTCCGGAATCCTATGTAACTAAGAAAAACCGTTAACACACGCAAAAATATATTATTGAACCTTTAATTTTTATGTCTTGCCGAAGAAAAATTTCTACAGGTGCCTAAGTTACAGATGTCCAAAAATAGCAAATATTCAATTCTTGAGCAATAATAGTTCAATTTTTGAGCTGTTACAGTAGAAGGTACAAACAAATTTTCTTAGGAAACTTTGTTTGTTTACTAATTCTAAAAGTTCTTTCTTACCTCAAAATTTCAAGTCGAATGGTCATTTCAGATTGAAAAAATATTAAGTGGAACATGAGATATATGAATTTAAAAAAATGTCTTTTTCAAAGTTTGAAGGACTGTAGCTCCGAAATGGAGGGGGCTACATGAAAAAACATTAGTTAGTTCTACAACATTAGTTCTACAACATTATTAGTTCTAGAACATTATTAGTTCTAGAACATTCTAGAACATTATTAGTTCTATAACATTAGTTTTTTTATGAGACCTACTCATAGTTAAAATTCTTTTTCTCTATCTTTAGCGGTGTAGAAGTTTTGTAAACAGACGGACAGACGGAAGGACGAACAGAGTGAAAATAATAGGCACATTTTTTCAAAATTTTCTTGGAAATATTTTAAAAAGAATAAAAAACGAATTTTTTTTAGTTATAATTAGAAGGAGTTAAAAAAGTTAATAGGACGTAAAGTTAATTTTTTTTTTTTCTTTTTTTTTTAAATATTGAAGCTAGCTATATGCAGCTTAATAAAATTTAACGCCTGACAAAACTAACTTTATATCCTAATAATAATAATTGTAAAATACAAAAGCATATATAAAATACAAAATTATAGTTAGAAAAAAAAAATATTTTGTAATAAATGAAGATTGTTCTTTTTTCATTTACTTGATACAGTCATGTAAAGTTTTTTTTGAATATTTTTCACGAAAAAAAAAATTAGTGAAATTAACATTATTTATGGGGTAGGATAAATATGTGTAAATGTACATATAAGTATGTAAATATGTATAAAACTAAATTAATAAAAAAACAAAGTTTTTTAAAAGTCCTTGATACTTTTTTTTAATTCACTGCAATTTGACGTTAAAAATTAATAAAATTTCACAAAATAATACAATAACAAATTAATGATATTAAAAAATAAAATTTTGGAAACATTTAAATTGGTATTTAAGGCTTTATAAAGAAACTTATAAATAATCTAGTAGATAAAACAATTTTTGTAAGAACTATATGCAAACTATGTCGAACTAGACTAAAAACATCCTTTAATTAGAAAAAGGTTATCAAATTTAAAAAATGTAAATTATAGAAGTTATTACTGGGTTATCTAAAGTTATCTAAAGTTACTCTTCTATGATACCCCGATCTAAAGTTACTCTTCTATGATACCCCGAATTAGCAAGATAGGGAACCGAGAAGAACTCTAAAATAAACCCCTGGAAGCTGTGAATCGATACAATTCGTCACACCTTTATATATTAACTTGAGTCGGTTGAGGTAACCTAAATAACTTTAAAGCACGAGGGAAAATATGGTCCACTGTAAAGAAAAAAGAACGAAAGAACTCCAACCCTACAATCGTGTAGAAACTGCTAGAGTTGTAGCAATAATTATGCCGAACTGCATGACATCATGAATATAAGCAGAATTATTCCTATTTATAAGAACTCAGCTGTTGATACCAACGATATCAATAATTTTAGGCCAATATCTATTTCATTAATATTTAGCAAAATCATCGAAACTTATGTTAATGAGCAACTTGTTATCTATTTAGAAAAATTAACTAATACTAAACAATATGGAATACATGTGGTTCAAAAATTATCTTTAAAAAATAAAATAATAAGTAAAAAAAATAATTTTTAAAATACATATGCTTTTATCGAAACCGAATTCGCCCCCTAAAAAGTAGAAAATAAAATTGATTGCAAAACTTTAGCTTTTTGGACTGTTAATTTTGGACTGATTTTTTTTGGACTGTTAAGCTTTTTGGACTGTTAATAAAAGTGAGTTGCTAGTGTAAGCATTTTGGACTGTTATAATATAAAAGTAAATTGCTGGAATAAGGTTAAATAAAAATCTGCGAAATTTGAGGTTCGTGTTTCTTTTTTATTCCAGCAATTTACTTTTATATTATAACAGTCCAAAATACTTGCACTAGCAACTCACATTTGTTTATAATTATTATATATGGAATCACTATACGGCTCAAGTTATAATGATGTAGCAACGTTGTAGCAACGGCCAGCTTTTCTAAATTAGAAAATGGTTCTTGATTCATTGCACGTTGTGAATTAAAAACAAAAACAACAATCAAATTTCAAAATCAAAACAAAAGCCGAGAGTAAACACAACATAAAAATTAGTGAAAAAACGAGGAAGAGTGCAGTAGAGTAGACTGTGTCAACTCTAGGATACCAGTATGAACGTAATATATCCTGTTTCTATAGAACTTGATCATCTTTTAAAAACATTCAGATGTTTTAGTACCGACGTTAACTGCAGATATATATTTATGTAAGTTGTGGAGTTGTATGACAACTACCCGAATCTATTGCGCCTAGCTTCATTTAGTTCCAAGAAATGCAAGAAGCCTGAACCGGCTGTTTTAGACCAATCAAATTTTACAAATGTTATTGGCATTTAACTAGCCATGGCATTTAACTAGCCATAGGCATAGCTAGCTTCAATAGACACGGAGTTATTTTCATTTAAGAAGAGAAGTTGTATGGCAGCTGCCCGAAGTTGTGCACTAGCAGAACCTAATTTTACAGAAGTTGTTGCCATAAAACTGGATCATCATTTCTAAGATTTCAGACCCCCAGTTTCATTAAGTTCCAAGAAGTGCAAGAAGCCTGAACCGCCTGCTTTAGACGAACCAAATTTTACAAAAGTTGTTGGCATGTAACTCGACACCTCTTTACTTAATTTCAGATTCCTAGCTTCAGTAGACACTGAGTTATTTTCATTTAAAAAGAGAAATTGTATGGCAGCTACCCGAACCTGTCATACCATCACAACCAAATTTTACAGAAGTTGTTGTTATAAAACTTGATCATCATTTGCAAAATTTCAGATACCTAGCTTGAATAGACACTTGAATGAGTTATTTCTATTTAAAGAAAGAAGTTGTATGGCAGCTACTCGAACCCGACGACCGAAAATGCTGGATTTAAATAGCAAAACTAACAATTTTGCAAAAGTGCCGTAAAAAAATATTGCAGCTTCCTAGCTCCTTTATTTTTTGAGTTATCGTCCGACGGACGGACGGACGAACATACGTACATGGCTTAATCGACTCAGAATTAGATTCTGAGCCGATCCATACTTTTGACACTATATCTAACTCGACTCCTTTAAGGTGTCACAAACGTAATGGCAAATTTATTATACCCTTGAACATAGTTCATACGGGTATAAAAATTAATGAAAATAAAATGGGTTATTTTGAAGGAAAAATGGATCATTTTGATTAAATTTTTTTAAAGTTAAAAAAAAAAATAGATTTAATTCTTTCAAATCTCAACAAATTTCAAATTCAAATTCTTTCAAATCAAAACGTAATTCAAATATTTCAGTGTACGAATTGTTTATCTTTTTATTAAATGTCAAGCGTGTAATGTCGCGTGATTATAACTTGAAGAAAATTTCATGTAGCACCGAATGCGTAAACAAAATGTTGTTAAATTATTAGAAGTTATTTTGCTTTGATATAAATTATTATGTAAAAAATCTATAAATTTTGGCATTGTACTTTTCGTGTAGTGGCTGTCGGTCCTGTGGTGGAGACAACTGATTTTTTTTATTGTTATTAATGCACTGAATTTTAGTTGTTATTTTGTTGTTATTTGATACACACTCTGTACGAGTGAATAAGCTATTTGAGAAACGAATAAATAAATAAATAAAAAAAAATAATGAATGAACAGTAATAGTAATATGTAGAAAAAATTATAAATTATTTTCATAATAGAAAACTAACTTCAAAATAATAGAATATGTATGTTGTGTAAGTTGTGATTTATGTTATGTTGTGACATTTGTTTAATGGATACTTGTGCTCATATATTTTTGATGATTTTATTTTTTAAATTCATTTAACAAAATACGAGAGAGATTTCAACAGCGTTTTAATAGCTTATAGAAAAAATTCGATAAGGAAATATAAATAATATCAACTTCTCAGCTTTTAGAATCGGTAATCCCATAACCTATACAATTTTCTAAAATTCAAATTCTGTTTCCAATACAAAAAAAAAAATTTTTTTATTTTACCGTTTCATAATCGTTACAACAATATTATGAGTCCTTATAGGAAACTCCTATATTTTGGTTTTTATGTAAAAACAAAAGATATAAAATGGCGTTAGAGTATATTTTCGAAAAAAAAAAAAAATCCTTAACAAATAATTTTATTTCATATTATTTAAAATTTAGTACTTTTAAAAATGTAGTGGATAAAAAAATCTGAAAAGAGTAGTGATATTTTAGAAAAAATTATCAAAGCTAATTACAATTTTTATGTTTTTTTTTTTTTTTTGAATATTAATGAACCATAATTTTCAATTTGATTCTGTAATAATTATATATACCTATAAATATATATATTTTTTATAACAATTTGTTAAAATTAACCCACAAACAAATAAATTTATATAAATCTAGATATATAATTATGAGTGTGCAATGAGTTTAAAATTTATACATTTGATATATAAAAAAAATGTTACAAGTACATTATCCTTAATAATTATTATTGTACGTTCTTAACTTTATAATAATATATACCGTAAACGTATATATGTATATGTTATACCACTTTATACTGTATGATGAATAATAGAAAAAAGAATATAATTTGTCTCTGGAGTATGTAACCATGTTTCATGTGAGTAGTAATATAAGAGCTACAAAATAAAATTTTCAACCCAACCATTTTTCTTTTCTTTTTTTTTTGTGTATTTTAATTTTTTTTTGCTTTAATTTAACATTTGTTACCGTTATACAAGAAAAGAAAAAAAAAGAAATACAAAACTGTACTACTTGCATAGATAAAAAAAACAAAAAAAAATAGGAAAAAGAAAAAAAACAAACGAAAGAATTTCCATAATAATAAGAATAATAATGACTCTCAGAATACTTAAAAGTACATCCACATTAAAAAAAGAATAATTAGAAGTACAAAAAAAAAATATTTTTATATATATATACATCATACATATATATATATATATATAAATATTTATATGTATATTCAAGTGCATTAAGAGCGCAAAGAACACGAAAAAGGCTGAACATGATGTTTTTTTTTTTTTATTTTATAGTTTTTCCCATTTTTAGATACTTTGTTTTATTTTATTTTATAGTTAACTAAAAAATTTTACCCATAACCTGAGGTTGGAAACTTTTTGATTTTTGTTTTTTAGTATATTTTTCAAAAAAAAAAAAACTATTTAAACAAATTACTCATGTGTTTCTTTTCTGTCTGCCCGTCTATCTGTTTATAAATTGTATACATCGTTTATGATGAAGCAATGCAAATTTTCACCATTGATAGGTTCATTACAAAATTAATGATGTGCAAAAACTCTTATCCAGTTACAGTCCTTCAGATATCCTATTTCCAAATATTTAAGGGGCAAAAATTCGCTATTGTTACATACCTGTAACTTGGACATTTATGCAAATTCCTTAAAAGTGGATTTGCGTAATTCAGAAGAAGCTGCGTCTGGATTTATCACAATTTTTCTTTCATAAAAATAAAAAAAAATAAAAATTATCTAAAATTTAGATATAAAAGCAGTTAAAATTCTTTTTGGAAATGTGCACCTTTAAAAACCTTTACTTTTACATACTAACGTGTTTTTTTTTTTATCTTTTATTTAGCTTTTAACAATGCAACACTAAAGAGTGGTAAAATATTTTAAGAGAAATTAAAAAAAAAAAAAATCTATAATAATTTCAAATTTTATTTTTAGTTATTTTAATACTTTAAACGCCCATTCAATTTAAAGTAACATTTCATATTTAGCGTATCTAATTACTTTAATTGAAATTTGGACATATTTGTTAAAGTTAATCACAAAAATATAAATATTTAAAAATATGAATTTTCAAACATTGAAATGCAAGGGTTAAACGCATAAAATAAAGACAAGATCAAAAACACAAAATATAAATAATAACCATAAGAATCATCTATGTTTAAACAAATAGCTGACAAACAAATAGATAAAATAGCTGACTGGGGTAAAGCAAACAGAGTTGAGTTCAATTTGACCCAATTCTATGATTCCAAGGGGAAAATTTACAACGATCAGAAACTCTAAATATTTTAGGCTTGCAGCTAAAACAAAATGCTATCGAATAAGCATATTTCTGATATAGTTAAAACTGCTGCTAAATGTTTGGGTTTTTTAAACTAAAATTAAACCGTAAAATGCTTCTCTCCAAGGGATCTGTATAATATCTACAAAGCTTACATTTGACCTAAGATGGAGTACAATTCAAATATTTGGGCTGGCCCCTCCCAAACTTCTTTGAGTTACCTCAACAAATCCAAAATTGCGCCTTACGCCTAATTGGCTATTCTGTCGAGCAAATATCACTCACTCCTCTTATCACTCGACGAAATATTGGAGTAATTTCTCTATTTTATAGATATCTTATAGGTAATGACACTTGCTCAATTGAACTTAAGTCAATTGTGCCTCCTCTCAAACAATTCCAACGTAAAACCAGAGAAGCTTTAAGTGCTCATTTCTACACAGTGGAAATCCTCAGATGGTATGGAAACTGATTTGTTGTGAGAACTGCTAAGATGTGGAACATTTTTCCATCTATTGTGTTCCCCTCTGTTAATAATGTTCCATTCTACAATTTGCAAAAAATTCAAAACAAACCTTTATTGGTTCATTTCCAATCTACCCCTTAACTTTACCTTAATCTACCCCTTCCAATGTACCCCTTAACTTCCTCCCATGGAACTAGTTCCTAGTGTTTAGTTTCATATATACCTGTTGCATATCTATACTGTTGGTTACATCTACTGCATATCTACTGTTGGAAGTTAATGGGTTAAATATAAAAAAGTTGTAATGGTGTTTGAAAAGTTTTTATATTACGTTTGTAATGTGTTAATTTTGATTCATCATTTCTTCTCATATTTTATTTTTCAAAATTTTTTGTTAAATTGAGTGCAATATAATAACAATTAAATTGAGTGATATGATAACAATTAAATTGAGTGACATAATAAAATATTTTCGCTCATCTAATTTATAATAATTAAAACTAATTAAATATTAATTATAAATTTTTTCATTATTTCTTTTTATTATTTATTTAATAATTAAAATTCTCCTTAAAAATAATTAAAACTACAAATTTTTATTATTTTCATCCTTTATTCAATCCTTAATCATATTTAGATCATTTTCAACAACTGCGATGGTTAAAATGCATTTTTAATGAATAAGTCTCCTATAATCTACAGATATTGTTGTTCACTTTTATTATTTTTTTTTAATGACCTCTTTTTTAAAACACTAAAAGATGGAACTTATTTTAATAATGATCATTAAGTGCTTTTAAAATTGGAAAAAAATTATTAGTAAAAGAATAATAGATATTATAAGAAAAGGAAGAACCAAAAAAAAAAAAATAAAAAGAAATAAGAACTAAATTAAAAATAATTTAAAACATAAATATAAAGAAATGTCAAGGTTTCTTAATTTAATATTTCTTTTTTTTTTGTTGAAAATTGAAATGATATTTTAAAATATAAAATTTTAATAATGAATAAAAATTATTGTCTAATTTAAAAATAATTTAATGAAATGAACAAAAAAAATTATTTAATTGATATATTTACCATAGAAAATTAAAAATAAAAAAAAATTTAATTTAATTCAATTCAATTTATTTTTTTTTTTTTTTAGGAAATTGAATTACTAAGAGTATGTATTTAAAGAATGCAGAATTAAATGTTTATTTATAGATTCACGTTAAAGTTTCAAGTTAAGATAGAAGTTTTTCAAAAAGAATACGAAATTTTGCTATTAGAAGAAAGGATCGAAGTAAGAAAAATAGTTAAAAAAGTACCGTTAGTTTTACATAAATCTTAAATATTGATATCGTATGATCTTATAAATGACCACAACCGATTGTTAGAATCATTTTTATTTTCCAATTAATATAAACTGTTCCAGTTTCGATATTTAAAATTACTTTTCATAATATTTTAGGATTTTATATGAAAAATAAAAATATTTTTATATCCTTGAATATGACTCGAAATAAACAAATAATATGTTTTAGGTCAAAATATACTTTATATGAAGCCTAACATTTTCAATTATGATTAGAATTCTTTATTTTATGATCCAATTTGTTTTTTTTTACAGAATCCTTTTCTTATGTTTCTCTCATACATAAAGAAATAATATAAAGAAATATTAAAGAAAACTTAAAAAATCCATTAAACAAAAAAAAAAAAGAAATTAACACCGGAAAATTTTATTAAATCTTTCCCGTAAAAGATTTTCTGAAACTAAATCTTTCCTGTAAATGATTTTCTGAGACAAAATCCCAAGAAACCTTAAAATTATTTTAGGTGAAAATGACTAATAATTTATTTATTATAAAAATTCTAATGCTATGATGTTATTTTTAAATGATATAAAAATAAAATTTATCGTTGGATAGTATTATTATTGAATCCATATTTGATCATAAAATTTAATACCATTATATGTTAAGATTTTTTTTATTCTTATTAACAGAATAACAAAAAAAAAATTACAAATGCATAGTTGAGGGTGTGCATATATGCATGTAGAAAATGGAAAACCATTTCAACTTTTCAAATGTAACATGTATGTATAATAATATGTCAATCTTTATTCAATTCATCTGATTTATAATTTTTTATTTTACATGTACATAATATGTGAAAAAATTTCATCTATGCAATATTTTATAAATATTTATTTAACAATTTGAATGTTACAGTCAAAATTCGAAAGAAAAAACAAAGAAAATAGCGTAATTTTAAAATGTTTTTAAATGTTATATAGTAATTGGTTTAATAAATACTCTTTTAAAATAGTAACTTTGTGTTCCAAAACGTAAATACATATGTTTTTTTTTGAATAAAGGATTTGTTTATATAAAAATGTAAAAAAGTTTCATTACTATTGACAATATTAGTAATACTTAGCCTAAAAGTATGCATTCAAAGTTGTTTATTTTATATTATTTTTATGTAATGTCCGGAAAAGGGTATATCAGTGATTGAGCTGCTAAGTGATTAACGATATAACTGAGGAAGTGCAGGTTCAAGTTCTGTGCAGGTTAAAAGCATTTTCAATTGGAACGAGAATAACTGAAAAAATAGTTTTTCCTAAAAGTCCTTGCGAGCAACAGTTTTAACAAGATATAATTAGATAGTATTTGTATATCGTTTAATTTAGCGGAAATTCAAAATTCTATTAATAACTTCAGCCATTAATTGAGTAAATGAAAAACTTAAAAATTATTTTAACTCAAAATAGTTATCCTTTAAAAAATTTTATATTTTTATAGTAACAAAATGACAAATTAGAATTTGGTAAATGTATATATGTAAACTTTAAAACTTATTTACGACGGATTCTTATGAGTTATTAATGGTAGTCTGGACTCATTCCATATAAGGAATATTGTCTTTGTTGTATTTTATAGAATATAAAATAAATCTCAAGTTATATTTTAAAAATCTAATGGTATAAATCACTGCTTGAATTTTTTGTTGTTAAAATTAAAACAAAGAAAAAATAAAAAAAAACAAATAACACAAATCATTAAAATCATTTAAAATTTAAGTATAACTAACTATAAAAAAAGAAACCAATAAATTATGTTTTTTAATGATTCACTTGTTCTTATAGTTGAATTGTTAATTTAACACTCAGTTTGCTTGGATTACATAAATTCATATAATACATAGAATGGGACTCTACTTACTCTCATTCAAAAATAAATAAATATTAAGAATACTACTACTGCTCATTTTGAAGATTAACAAACGTACACAAAGTGTACAAACATTTTGAGTAGTTTATGTTATTGTAGAAGTATTTCCTATGTTTTGAATCTGATTTAATACGTAATTCCAAATATTCCATCCTTGCTTAAAATTGAACAGAACGCTTTAATATTAGATTTAGTTATTATTGAAATGTCTCTGGTTTTGACTTTTATTAGAATGTCATTTGCAATTTTGTCCAGGATTCTTTTCAAAAAAGTTCCTCGAGGCAAATTTTAGATTTACAGAAAGCATTTTTTAAACTTATAATATGTATTAAAGTTATTATATTACAAAAGTTTCGACCAAAATTTAGCAACTATTTGGCATTTATTTATGCTCTGAATTCTGATATCTTAAAACCTAATTCTGTAAATTGTTTTTATTGTTTAAAGAATTTTTGTTTCTTGCCCGAAAAATATGGTAGAAAACCTAAAAAATAACCTTTCTTAATTATTTTTAGAATATTTTTGAAAATAAATCCAAACTGTTAACGAAATGAGGACATAAATGTAAAAAAACAAAAGGAAATAAAAAACTTTGAGCACTTTAAACATTTTGATCAGTTGGTAAACCTAATATTATGAAGCGTATTGTTAACATGTATGATCAAATTTCAAAAGTCTTCATAGTCACCATAATTTAAAATCATTTTACAAAAGTTATGATAAAATTTTGTCTTTTTTATTGCTTAGTAAACTATGTAGACGTTTTTTCTATGCAATAAATTAAATTACAATTATGAAAGAAAAAAAAATAAAAATTTTATGAAATATTTAACCTATACTAAAGGGGTGGTTTAAAAACAATTTTTTTTTTGACATTTAAAAAGAAAACGAAAATATTGTCTATAACAAGTTTTGGAAAACTTTTAATTTCACTTTAGAAAAAAGTCAGTATTAATAGATATCATACCATCCTTTGAACCACCACATTTGAACATCCACCTTTTATTGAAATTATTTTATTTTAAATTAGATATTTAAAAATGTTGGTTATTATAAGGAAATTGGATGTAATGAACTTAATTATTCAAAAGTATACGTAAAATAAATTGATTAAAAATTGAATTGATTGAATCTAGTATTTAATAACATTTAAAGTTATAAAATTTTATTTAAAAAAGAATATATGTATAAAGGATAAAAAAATATAAAAATGACGTTATAAAAAATAATAGCACGTATAGAAAGGGTGTTATTGAATTTGACAGATGAGACTTTATTTTTGTTTTCTTTATTTCCTGATTTACTTCTTTAGCTAATTTTGCTGCTGCAGAAGAACATTAACAAAGATTATTGTACTCATAAAAGCGTAGCTCTCAGGGTATAATAAATTTACCATTCTGTTTGTGACACCTTAAAGAAAACCAACTAAATGTGACAAAAAATCCAATTCTGAATCAATTTTGTCATAAACGTCCATTCGTCCGTCCATCAGCACTACAACTCAAAAAATGAAGAAATTGGGATTCTAAAATTTTTAAAATGTCACTTCTGTAAAGTAATGAGTTTCGATATTTAAATTGAATTAGTTAGGACCGACGCATTCCATTAAATGCCATACAAATTCTTTATTTATAAAATCAATGTCTTTTGAAGCTTAGTATTTAAGCTTAGAAAATAAATCAATGTCTTTTGAAGCTTAGTATTTAAAATTTTGTGAAAAAAGTTCAGTTCCATGTTAAGAACTTCTGTAAAATTTGATTGTGCTAGTACAACAGATTCGGATGGGATGCATATAATATAAAACTTAATTAAACCAGATATCTAAAATTTTGTAGAAGAAGATGATTAAGTTTTACGAGAATAATTTCTGTGGAATTTGGTTAGGTACAGGTAGAGTTGCCACAGTTCTACACTCTTCCTCTTCTTTTAGTAAATTAGAGAATTTTCGTTCTTGAACCATATTGCCGATAAATAACTAAGCCGACAATATTTTCGGAATATATTGTTGAACATTATATGACCACGTTTAATCTATTTGTACGTTATGTCGTTATCCACTATCAAAAAGAAAAATTATTTGTTTTAGATTACTGATTCAAATATTATAAAATTTAAACTTAATATGTAGTTGTTTTAAAACATTTTGATTTGTAAGTTAGAAATTAAAGGTTCTACAATTTTATTTAATTCAAAATTTTTCTGAATATTTCTTCAATAACAGTTTGTTTTTAAGGAAAACTTAAAGTTTAAATATTTTTATTTTGTTGAACTAAAAGAAAACATTAAAAAATAAAAAGGAGGACGTTGGCTAGACAGGAAAAAGTAATATTGCAAAAAAAAAAATATGTATTTTCGTTACTAAAAAAAAGTATTTCTTTTTACGCCTCCAAAAACTAATTTTGAAATATTATGCATATTGCATTTACTAGATAAGAATGTGACCAGATAGTATAATTATACTGTAGGAAGGATTTGAAATTTGTGTTTAAATCAATACTTAAACAATATATTTTTTTCTTTTTAAAGTGTTGGTAGAAAACTTTAAAAGTCAGCCAGAGGAATTGCACTTGATTCTTCCAGATAGTCTTGAACGTTAACGAAACAACCAACCCCTTTTGAACTAAACTTTAGGTTCGGATTTTTAATAAAAATGTATAGTTTTGTTTATGATATAAGGATGTTGGAAGCATTCTTTCGGAAAGGAGATAATTATATAAATTTAGGATTATTTTTAAATTTAAATTTATAATTATAAAATTTGGAAGAATATTTTGGAAGGATGAATGGTACACATATTATTACTGAATTGGGCTGTTTCCAACTAACTACCCAATAAAAAACATTATGGAACTAAACTACGTGCTACGTACACAAAATTGCTTCAACAATGAAAACGTTTAGATGCGTAAAAATGGTAGGTATTTATTTTTGTGTTGAGATTTACTTTCTTTAAAAAATTAAATAAATCTTTTTATGTAATACCGAATTTATTTTTTTTTTACTATACTTGAATTCATTTCTTTGCGAAATCACTTTTTCTGAGGAAAGAAAAACAATTGAAGAAAGAAATTCAAATTTAAAATAAGTCAGATATAAAACTAAATTAAACTCTTCAAGGAGTGAAAAATTTTTTAAACCGCCATAATATCTGGCAAATGGTTCAGAATATACCTTAACTGTAAAAGAATTTTTTGTTTGTTTTGAATTTCAGAATAATCCCTATTTCTATGGCAGGTTTATCCCGAAACACTTTGTATAATATAATAATTATAATCTATATCTATTTTACTTTACTTATAAGAATTTTTAAAATGAAAAGATATCTAAATTTTTTAATTCACTAGATAATTTGAATAATTTTAAGCAATTATACAAGCAATTATTTCCTTGCTTTGATCTCTTTTTGAAGTGAGTTAAATAAAAGTTAATTCATTTCTTATGTTTACAACAGACTATTTAGAATATGTAGTTGTTGATAATTCTAAATGATCTCATATATAAATTTATATCTTCAAATATCATGGAGACATTATAATATAACATAATTGTAGGATATTTTCTTGGATAATTGTGTATTATTTTCATTGATGTTTTGTGAAATAATATTCAATTTTTATTTAAAGCACAATAATGAGTTTTTCTCCAAATAGAGTTTATGTACAGAGTCAGCCAACTTGGACTGACTGATTTGAAATTCTTATAATTTTTTTATTTTTAAAGTTCTTTATAACCCGTATATGTATAGTCGATTTTGTACAATGATTTTAATGAAAACAAGGAAAAATACAGTTGCGCCCTTGTCAACTTTTAAATACCTCTACAAACTCTTCAAAATACTATCATTTTGTATAATATACTATCATTTTGCTTTTTTGATAGATCTATTCGAATTTTTGGTCTATTATCATCCAAAAATAACAGGGAATCTACAAATTGATTCAAAAATATTGTATATTAATTTTATGACTCTACCTGCCTTAGTTTTTAAATTATTGTGCTGACCGATAAATCCGTCCGTTCCATAAAGCTTAATCGATTAATTAATCGAATATATTCTAACCCTATTCATACACTTGACTTCATATCTATCATGCTTATTTCGATGTGCGTTACAAATAGAAAAATAATTTTAATATACTATACTCGGTACTAGTACACCAGTATAAAAAAAATTATAATATTGGGCCGAATGCATAAAACTGATCTTGAACTCAAATCTTCCATTTTCAAACAAAAATTACAAATTCAAGTGTAAATTTTTTTTTTGAAAAAATGAGATTAAGGTTCACGGTCATTTCTATGCATTCGACCTTTGTAAATTTATATGTGTATATCAGTTTACGAAATTTCTCACCGTTTGACTTTTACAAGTTGACAAAAAAAGTTCAATATACTTTAAGTTATATAAATTTGAATACTGGATAAAGTTTTGAATACTGGACCAAAAAATCGACAGACAAACTGAAACTAATAAGCAATTTTTTTTTTGTTTTAGAAATGTGCTAAAAATACCAATAAATTATTATTATATATAATAAGATTATACTAATTACTTTATTAATATGTATTATTATTATATTATATATTAAAAGTACATTATAAGATACATACTTATATGCTTATGCTTACATAAGGGCAAGTCAATTTTATTAAATAGAATTTAAGTTTATACTCTTTTCATAAATTAAATACAAAAAAAAAAAAAAACATTCTATTTTTTATTGTTAATATATACAGTTATACCTTTATATAATGCAAGGATGTTTGTGTGACTATAATGTTCATATATATATACATCCAATAATATATATTTTATTAATGTAATAATTTATTTTGAAAATAATCAACTAGGAGACATTTTTCAATCTTTATACAATACAATATTCATTGTACTAGATAACTATTAAGACGAAATCTAGTTATTTTTTTATTTTTTATTTTTTATTTTTATTTTCTATTCGTATTAATAGAGTTTCAGACATTGACTGATGATTGCGGTTATTTTTCTATATATATACAATAAATCTCTTGTGTCCTGTTCTACATTTTGTTTCTATATGATATTTCTTTTATGTATGAAATGTATTTATACGAATCTGCCTTTATTATATTACGTATATCATACATGTGTTATGTATACACCAGTTACTATGTATATATATATAAATATTAAAGAAAAACAGGACAATTTCTATCAATAAAATATTACTTATACATATATTATTATTATTGTGCCAGTGTTTATTTAGTTTTTCATTTTTGTTTTTATTAAAGAATTTCTTTTTCCTTTTTTTTCTATTTTGATTTTTTGTTTCAGGATTTTTAAGAGCATTAAACTTATGTATATACAATTTTTTATATCTGGATGTATATTTATTTATATATTTGGTATAATATGTATTATATTGGAAAATGATTTTATATATTAAATTTTAGTTTTTTTCAAATTCTATATTTTTTATATAATGTTTATATTTTTTTTGAAAAGTTGAATTTTGTACCCTCATGTACCAAATATTGGTACATAATTTATATTGTATTTTATTTATAAAAAACATTCAAACAATTTTTTCTACTTTTTAAAATGAAATCATGCTACGGCTTAAATAGTTAAAACTTACTATAGATTATATCCAAAATTTTTTAAGGGTTTGAAATATTAAACTAGCAATATCATTATATTGAATTTATAAAAGAATTTTTTTATATTTCTATATAGGTTCAAATGGTGCGAACTACAGTCGGGAATACATCAAAATACCAAACAGCAGAAATTTTACATCCATTATAAATTAACAAAGTTTAGTAGAATTGCATATTTACTGCATATTTACTGTTATGTGAAACCGAAATTTCGAAAAGTTTGAATACCTCAATAGCTCATAATTTTACACGCTAACTAAACATTATAGAAAAGGATTCCTTTACATAATTATCTACAGGTTTAGGTAAGAGGAAGAGTAGTTCGAGGAAAATCTATTAGTCCGATTAAAAGTATATTATGATGATGTGAAATTAAATTGAAGACTAACCTGAAAAGGTTATTTTTAAAAATTTATAAATTATATAATGGATCTCATCTATCACACGGGAATATATATATATATTGAACATATGGAAGTGCCATGTTTCACAATTTAGGGATTGTCACAGTAAATTAGTTAAAAGATGAAACTTAAAAGTAGTCAGAGCTTTGATATAAGATAAAAGAAAATAAGAATAAGTTAACCTTAGAAAAGAAATTTTTATTTTGTTTTAAGAGTATGAAGAATAGGAAATTGAAAACCTATTATTTTTTAGTTTATCTGAAAAAGTGATAATAATGCAATTTTTTTAAAGGCATTATTAATGCAATGCAAACACTAAAACTCAAATAATATTTACATTTTTTTGTTTACCTTTGGATATT